>VKOC01006974.1:0-10636 GCA_009364415.1 Spea multiplicata
CACTTGGGTTATCCTCTGGACCTGCACCATTCATTTGCTCTTCGAGTGACATGGTATTCTGCCTTACTCTTCACATGTTATGTGAGGACATCTCATGCGAAGTAACACTAGGTAATAAGGAGAGAAGACTGTTACTCTCCTTGCAATCTACAGTCAGTGTGGAAAGTATGATTTTTGTGTTGTTTTTATTTGGGTTGGAGGGCATGATTGCATGCCAGGTAATGTGGGGGAGGCTTGCAAATGCTTGCCTAGGGTCCAATCAGTATTAAAGAAAACCTTGTATTCATCCATGCAAAATGTAATTTTCTACCCTTCATGTAATGATCATTTTCTCATTATCAGGGACCTTGTTTGGAGCCTTGGTACATGCTGTATATTCTGCATAATAGAAATAATTCTAATCTTCACACAAGTCCCTGGTGCTATCATCCATTGATTTGATTAAGACTTGAGAATGTTTGTTTTTCTTTTTCCACACTTTGCAGGATATGTTTATAATATGCTTGAAGACCTTGAGAGATTATGCATATGTTATGCATAGACTTATTTTGAAGGGATAATTAATGATCATTTATCTAACGTGCAGTAAAAGACTGTAGCTATCATAATCCTAGAGTCATTTTCATATCTCATATGTGCATGTTTATTATTTCTGCCATTTTAGTTAGGAATAGTCACAGTACAACCCAAGCTATGTATTCATATACACGTACTCTAACAGATCAAAAGCTTGTATTTGAAACATGAATATTTACACATCACAACTCTTTTACATAATGAAACAGGATTAAGATGGCAAAAAATGAATTCCGTGGCAATAATGTGGTAAAACTGGAGCATTCGACCATAAGGTGCAAATAGTGATGCCTTTCATATACTGTATCATTAGACAAGCACATTTGTACCAACTTATCTTGGACATCACTTATAGAGCTGCAGTTCCCTATATATTGCATGGATTGTGTCTCAACAACACTAAATAAATTGCACTCATATGCAAGCCAAATAAACAATTATTTGACATAGATACAACACAATATTATTTTTACCTACATTTAACTAATAATTAAAAGCGTTTAGAAGTACTTTTCTTGGACTATTCTATAAACCGGTGGACTTTTTACTGACACTCTTTGGTGCACGAACTGAATGTGAGTGAATCTTCTGCTGGCTATTCTAATAGTCTCTCGGATATTGCACTATTTTAAGTTTATTTTTTAGAATCTACAAAGAACATTAAAGGACAATTTGCATTCAACATAGATGAGTCTGAATCATCCATTTCTTTTGTGAGTGCAACATTAAATTCACATATATTATTGGTTTTACACTCTACACTATTAGTTTTATTTGTTTCTTTCCTCATATGTATCTGCGCCCCATTATTGTTTGGTTAATTTATAGTATAATCTCAAAAATCAAAGAATCACATTTGGATGAAACATTTTCCAAGTATTATAGAAAAAGGCCTAATACATTAATTAAGAGCATCTAGAGTATTGCTATTTACTATAGTAAATGTATAGTAATACAATACAGTAGGTTGAAAAAAATAGGCAAAAAATCTCTACTTGGGCAATATGCCACAACAGGGAAATCCAGGATTACTCCCTGGATCATAATTATATTATTATTTTATGTTATTTATTATATATAAATATATATATATATATATACTATATATATATATAAGAAACTGAACTTTTCATTAGACAGATAATAAAAACAAATAAGCTTGCCTTTAATGCATTACTTAAATAAGTTAAGCTGTCCCATTGCAGGGGCACCCTCACTGTTCTCCCTACATGACTGCCACATGTTACACAGATGAGAATATTAAGGCAAACACGCACAGGGAGGACATACACTGGTGCCAACCCAGTTTGTCTATTTGACTTTCTTCCTTCTGCTTCTGATCTAATCTTCTTTTCGGGGAAAAAAGCTTGTTTTTGGTGACAACTAATTGTTCCTGCTGCGACAGCTTTTCCTTGGGTTGTGTGGCAACGAACATTTGTTCCCTGATAATGTAGCAGTTGCAAAATTATTTATTGATTTGGCTGTGAAACTATAAAGCAATACACAGTATTTCATACAGTAAGATGGAAACACGTACAAATAAGTGTTACAAAATGGTTAATTCCTCAAATCTAAAAAAATACATCAATACCATACAGCACAACACAGAAAAAGATGCATTATATGTTTAATAGAGTTTGAAAATTGTGATTATTAAACACAGATTGATCTCACTCAGTGCATATAATGACCTGTGTGGCCATAGTGGATCGGATTCTAATGTAATGAAATATACTCTTCATTATTTCTTTATTTAAAAAGGTTTATTAATATACCAAATTTTAAAGTCTCCAAGACTTTAGATTTGACCTTTATCAGAAGTGCAATTGTATTATTTTAAAACCCGCATGCTCTCATTCTAAGGAAATTAAAGGAGCCATCAAGGGACTTTTGTATCTACATAGAATGTATTAGACTGCTCCATTATTGGCAGTGATATAAATCACTTTCATTTTTTTCTACTCAGTAGACAATTGGTCTGAACATGTCACTGCACTTAAGATCTGCTACTAGGTCACAGAAATAATTAGGGATTTTAAGAAGACCCCTGTGCATGGGAAATCACTTTGTCAGAAATAAAGTTCTTCTGCTCTTCTGAGCATTCCTTTTGTCACATTCTTTTGCTCAGCTGCAATAAATATCGAAATGACCTTGTCTTGTACAATGTAATTAAATGGCAATGTCAAAGTATAGCATTAATTTATTAGCATTGTTGGGTAAAAATTCAGTTTATTGTATTGAAGCACTAACCTCCTTAATCGTATAATTAATGGCATTCTCATGGTGAACAACCACTCAGGGACCCTTTTCTCTCTAAATTTCCTAAATGTTTCATGATCTAATGCATATCAGAAGCTAATTTTCAAATCACAGATTTAGAAGAAAAAAAAATAAGGTGGTATTTCTCCCTGATAAACACTGCAGCGTGGATCAAATGATACATTTTCTCAAACATTGATCATACATCAAAAAACCGGTGGGTTTGATCAAAGAAAGATAACTGAGCATTTTGTGTGAAAATAATTTGAAATTAAAAAAAAGCATAGAATTATATTATACTATTTTATCAGTATATTATATATTTTGTATTTTGTCACAACATTTACATAAATATACAAAATGCATATTACACTATTTTAGTCTACTTTGGTTTTAACCCCTTCGTGACAATAGCTGATTTTAATTTTTGTACCCTTCGTGACAATAGCTGTTTTAATATGTCTGCGCTGCTCGTGTTTAGCTGTCATTTTCTTCTTTCCCGTTTACTGAGCCCACACAAGTTATATATTGTTTTTTACAGTACAAGAAGGGCTTTATTTTAGATGTTTTTATTTTTGATTATTTCATATCATTTACTATAACAGAAAGTATAAAACATGGTGAAAAATTGAGAAAAAAAACTGACTTTTATTGAAAATCATTTTACTCTAATCTATAAAAGCCCATGAAAAAAACTGCTAAATAGATTCTATTTGTCCTGAGTTTAAAAATACCCAATGTTTTATGTTTTTTTTTTTTGCTTTGTACTATCTCGTTTAACTTTGAAGCTGGCCAATGCAATTTACCCCACCAAACCATAAATCTTTGAAGACTAGACACCCCAGGATATTTCAAATGTCTTTCCATGCACTAGTTCTACCGCTAGCCTTTGTCAAAGTTTGCAGTAGTATTTTTTGTGTGTATTTTTCCCCACACATGTTATACTTTAGGTATGAATTTACAGTTCCTGGTATATGTCACTGTCACACAACACTACATGCATGGGTTTGTCGGGTTGTTTGGGGCTAACAGGCCACATTTGGGACATGTGCATTTTTAAAATTGGAAATATGACATGTGGTCATCCTTCTCCCTGTGTTAACTGTGACATTGTTGAACCCGGTCAATTTAATTTACCCCATCAAATCATACATTTTTTAACAGTAGACATTGCCAGTATTTTAACTCTTTCCACGTGAGAGTTGTTTTAAGATAAAGCACTAATTTTAGAACTTGCTCCTAAAAATACACCGCATTTGCTCGGTTATAAGACGACCCACCAAAATCGGAATATTAATTTATAAAAAAACCCTGAATATAAGACGACCCTATAGGAAAAAAGGTTTACTTGTATATATTAATTCATGTAAAAAAAAATTTTCATATTTAATAAAAGCTATGATTGAGAAAATAAAATTGTCTTTATTTTCTTTTATTTGCCCAACCTGCCCCCTTTTATGCACATCTGCCCCAGGCTGCCACTCTGCCCCCAGAAATGCCTTATACCCCTATATGCCACTCTGCTCCCTGATATGCCTATACCCTCCTATATGCTACTCTGCCTCCAGAAATGCCTTATACCCCCTATATGCCACCCTACAGCGCTGTGGGGGATCTCTATTTGACCTCTATTTGAGAAGACAACCTCGATTATAAGATGAGGGGTAACTGGAAGGTTTCCCTAACAGTGGCATCAGTGGGAAAACTATTTTAGCTGAGCTCCATTGACTTGCATAGTTGAACACAGTACCTGAGTTCTCAGGAGGGTCTGGAGGCAAAATCACTAGAAGTGGCGGTTGTGACCGCTCTCTGGTTGACAAGAACAAAATATAATAAAAACAGTTTGTTAAAATAAATTAAATGCATTTGCTTAGGATGCATACTTTTATACTACAATACTACATACTTGCTGTAGGAAAGTTGGAAGAAAAATAATATAGGTGAAACTTAAAAGCATGTTTTAACTTTAAGAAAGGTCTTGTGGCAAAATAAGAAGGTCTAACTTTTGCCACAATCTAGGGACCTTTTGCCCATTTCAAGCACCGTAACATAGAAAAAGTAAAAAAACAAAAAACACCTACGCTAATTTTTTTATGACAATCTCCCTTTAAGTAGTGTAATGAAATTACAAAGTAAGGTTGTTTAAAGGTAGAATGTAGTTCTTTAATAAAGAGCACTCACAGACAGGGCCGGCCCTGCTATGGAGCAGACGGCACTTTTGAAGAGACAGCACTTTGCCGCCCCAAGCAGTAGCGTACCTAAAGGGGTCGGTCCGTCCCAGGTGCCATGGGTTCACAGCTTACTTCTGTGGCGCCCGCGCACTGTATGAGGACACTATTTACAGCAGCAACATGGGCGGGGATAGAGTTCCTCATACAGTGCACAGGCGCCAGAGCAGTAAGCTGTGGGGGGGGGGGTCTGCCCCGGGTGCTCATCAGGGGGTTGCCACCGCCCCTCCAGAGACGGACAGTAATGTCTGCAGCTAGAGGGGCAGGCTCGGTTGGGGAAATTAAGGATCTCCCTCTAACCGGCTTAAAAACAATCAAGGGAATGGATCTATTAATGCAGACCTCCATTCTGCTCCTTTGTGACGCGCTCAGCAACTGATGTTGTGCGTCGGGATTTGATGTCATATCCCTAAGCACGACACTAAAGTCATGCCCACCGCCTACCGCACTCACTGCACCAGAAGGACAGGACACAGAAGAGGAAAAGTGACAGAAAAGGTAGGAAAAAACATTTAGTGAGAGTGGATTAGCAATTGTGTGAGAGCGATGAGTGTTATGCTGTAGTTTATGCTGAATGTTTGTGAATGAATGTTTTTGAATGAAGGTATGTGTGTGTGATAGCATGGATGTGTAAGTGTGTGTGTATGTGTGTGGGGGATAGCATGGCATAGGGAAGCTGTAATCACATTCCTATCATGCCCAGCTTCCAACATGTACTAGCTGATATATAATATTATTTTTGATTTTTTTTGTCGAATTTTGGTGTGTTAACCACTTTTATTAAAAGTGAATAACACACCATAGTTGGATAAAAATTCAATAACAATATTAATATATACATATATGATTGCTAACCACAATCACACTCCTATCATGCCCAGGCAATCAGTACATGCTAGAACCTGGGCATGATAGGGGTGTGATTGCTGTTAACAATCATATATATATACCCTTCAGTAATGAATAATATAAGCAATAAGTAAAATTGTAAGTGGTATTTTTTGTCAGCTTGTTTTTCTTTTGTCTGGTTTTGCATAAATCCTGGCTTCTTAATAAATTTTATTTCATTTTATTTTCTGTGTTTTAATGAGTGCTATCACGTTTCTTAAAATGAACAACGGAGCATTGTACAAAGCCGGCAATTGATTTTCTCTTATTTATTTCTATTAAAAATCCCTTTTTTCTTCTTAAAATCATGCTTAGTCAGATCTTGCACACTCTGTGTCATTTCATCTGCTTGAACACAGAGAAGATAAACTTAGTAGAGCTGTCTGAAATGCTGAACTTGCTTTTACTATAAGTAGACCCAATTATATCTCTGGCTGGCACAAGCACATAAAAGATATCTTATGCTATAACAAACCTTGGATTATGGGCACTAGCTGTTGAAAGCCTTCATCACCTGTGGCAATGCTATTTCTGGGTCACAAATACACCCTGCCAAACAGTATTCTGTATGCAGACTGTTCTGCTTCTCTCTAACTTAAAACAATATTTTCTTTTACCCTTGGATCCTTAAAAGGTGTGTAAAAATCATACTTTTTATTAAAATAGCTTACATATGAATTAATATTTACTAGTGAACCTTTTTTCCCCTATAGGGTAGTCTTATATTCAGGCTCTTTTTTTCCTAAATTAATATTCACATTTTGGGGGGTCCATCTTATAATTGAGCAAATATGATATATATAAAAAATAACATTTTTACACTATATTGAATTTTAGAAAAAAAATTCTTAAATATAACTCTGAACAATAACCAGACTTCTATTACATTGATAATGTAAACATTGTTTTATGGTTATGTCCTCCAAAGAAGGCAGCATATGGCATACAAAGTTTGTCATATCAATACTCTGTTAAAAAAAGTAAAATTGAACCATTCTATTGCCAGTTTGCATCATTGATTATTTCTGCAAAGCATACGTTTTCCTGCATTGTTGGCTTTCCATTAAAAAAAAAAACAGAATTATAAATTATGCATTTTGATAAGCTAACACATTTTTAGGTGACTGCATTTCCTAAACTACAATCAATAACATAAGTATTAGGAATATGTACTATGTACCTTGCTGACATTAAAAACCTACAATCCAATTTTACATGTTTGTAAAGAAACCAACAGAATCTGCAAGACTAAATGTCATTAGCAAGAGCCAAGTTGTTCAGAAAGTGTTTTTACCAATCAATGGAACTAAGGTTGAAAGATGGATTTTTTTATCTAAGTTTTTTTTTTATGTGCCTTCTTGTCTGAAAAGGGCAAGCACTGCTGAGTTTTTCTGAAATGATAAACAGGTTTTGTAGCCAACGCTCAAATGTAATTAATCATTTGTTTATTTCGGTTAACATTCAAACAGGATTATATTAAGATATACTGCTTTGTGTTACTTTTTGTTTATCTCTGATGAAATGTATATATTTCCATAGGAAGTTTCACAAATTAATCAATTAGTTTATTTCTTCGGCATTTAGCTAGATAAATATATTTATTTTTAATTTCTTTAATATATAGTATGTATTACCTAGTTAATAGAGGTGAGTGAAAAGTGAGCTATTGTGGCGGGACTTTTTGCTAATGTATTATTTTCCATCTTTTTGCTGTAGTAACCAACTCCTTGTTAAAGGGGTGCAAGGCACATACATTTTGCAAAAAAATCATACCGAATAACCTGCCAGAACTAAAACAGACATTTATACAAAGGAAGAACTATTTACAAATACTTATAGACTAGTTGGCCAAAACATAATAAACTATAATAAATAACATAATATTTTCTCACAATATTTTCCTTATATCTACCATCCTCTATGAAGGACCCATAATCACAAACATAGAATATGTTGCTTAAAAACATTTATAGTAAGGCATACTAGGCAATCATTTTACTGTGCCCCATCAAAGAGCAAATAATATAATAAAAGTTTGGTTAGAAATTGTAAGAACTGAGAGGATTTTTTTTATCAACAACCAAATGATGCCTAAAATACTTGGATGAATTGTTGGATTATTTTTTTTTGAGAGACCCCAACAGATGTTAATTCTGCCTGTGCCCAATGAAGACAAATTGAACCCCTTTGATTCACAGGATTCTTGGACCACATAATAAAAAACACTTTCTATGCCAATTTCAGAACTTTGTTTTATTTACGGTACTTTCCATCGTTCCTAACTTCTGATTAATCACAAGTGCTAACTATTGGCAAAAGCCACCCACAAACATCGAGCAGTTTCGACATAATGCCCGAACAATGCCCCTTTATAGGTTAGGTCCCATTTTATTTATATTTTACAATCTATATGTAATTTTATAAATAAAACAAAAATCACAGGTTGAATCTATATTATTCTCCTGTTATAAACATGAGCTAGTCAAGTTTTGGTTTTTTTGTATATCACAACTGCACCAGGAAGTGGACATTTCATGCTAAGATAAAAACAAAATGTGTTTAATAATAAGGTTTAATAATAATAATAATAACATTTAACTGGACCCAGGTTCTCATGGCTGTTGGCCTGGATTGTTATAAACACATCACTCAATTTGTTACCTTTTGTGTAATACACTCTAACTCCCTGAATGAGGGTAAGTGACCCTAAAAGGAATGGACCAAAAAATTGTCTAAATCATTTTTGGTCTATGTTCATAAGTCTACTAAATAGTCATAATAACATTTCCTTGGCATAGTGTGTGTGTTCTCTTCCTGGCTTGCCAGCTACGTGACTGATTAGAAAAATTCAAATGTTCTTCAAACGTTGATGTGGTAAATATGCCTCACAAGGGCAAATGGTGATTAATCTGGTGTAATTTGTTGGAAATTAGCATTGTCTAAAATTGTACGTCTAGTTGGGATGAGACCCCTTCAATGTGTCTAAAATAATAACGAAAAAAGCTCATTAGAGCAGGCAAAACGGACTGCTAATTAAACATTCTTATGTTACTTTATAAAACATTATGTTTAGGATTTAAGAGCCTGTCTTATTTTTTAAGACTGCCGCATAGGTTCTAAAACCACCTTATCTTAGACTAATTCACTCTATAAAAAGTTAGAGCAAAAATTATCCAAAGCAGGCATATGTATTCATTAGAATTTATTTCTCAGTGTTTCCTACTAGAAATAGGGCAGAAACTTAATTGGTCTTGCTGTTGGTTAATCTCTTCCATGGAACTATATTGATTGCTTTTTTTTGGTTCAGGATTCCATAGTCCTTAATTTTTCTTATTAGAAACTGTCAAACTGTAAGTACCTTGTAAAATGCATGTATTTTTAAGACCTTTAAGATTCATTATGAACTCTGTAAAGCAACTTTCGTAAAGCCTTTTATCCTTCTTTTTAATTAGAAAATTTCTTTGGGGGGAAAAAAAAGTTTAATTATTTTTATGGAACACAAGGCTGTGAAGTATCTGCGGAAGGCTGACATCTAACTAGTGCATTGCCTGTATTTTACTGTTTAGTTAAGTAAAGAAATAAACCAATGACATTTTCATTCCTCTAGAGAAATGATGTTTAAAGTACTTAATCATGCTTACACCACAGTGGCTAAAAAATTACAAATACACTGTAATTGCAGCGTAAGCATGCAGCGAGACAATAAAATAGCAAGATATAGGCATTACTTTAAAAGAATAGTAGTATAGCTATATCTTATATATTTTATATATACACACTACAATTTTATCACATTCAGAATCTAAGATTCAAACTTGATTCTTTAACCAAGTGACCAGACAGAAACGCACTTGGAACATTTGGGATTTTCCATGCTCAGTTACAACTGCAGTCATTTGCCCCAAATTGCTTAGCGTTTTTAAAGGAAGACACATTGTTTTTAAGATCTACAATGTTACATGCGGTTTGGTATTTCTTGAATACACATATAGCTTTTTTTCTACTCTACCTACTTATCTTTTTCTGTTACTTGCTCCGTACAAAAAAATCAGATAGAAACACTAGCTGCTAAAATTCCGAAACAACATTTTTCAAAAGATCAGAACTTTTGGGTTTCCGTCCCAAGGTCTCATTAAAGTTTCATAGGGCTCTTGTAACATACACTTGCCCTTATATTGCCACATTTTATCTAACGCTGGCAGCAGATCAACAGCGAAGAAGACCTTTTCTGTTAACGTAGCTAGTTATCCCGAATATGTATAAATAGGTCGGCTTTGCCGTATAAGGCTACATTTTACAGTGTAGAACATTCTTCTGTTTTACACAGCTGCATTGGTTATTTCAATAAACCTTAAATGCCTCATGGAAAGCGTCATTGTGTTTTTTTTTACATAATTTAACTGGGTTCTAAGTTCAATAGAATGAGCCGCTCACATGCATTTTCATTGTTTTACACAATGTCAAGACAGTGGCAATGTCTCCTTTTATCCTTAAAATATTATTTACCTTTGAAATCTTTCAATCTTCGATTGTGTTAAAACATTAATTATTTACCTTGTTATACTTTCCTGACTGCTTTGTGCTCATCAAGAAATGGCATGAGTGAAAATTGTTAAGTTAAATAGGAGGGCAAAAATGATACCGATTTTAGTTTATAATCCCACATTATAAGCTTTACATTTAGC
>VKOC01006975.1:0-35273 GCA_009364415.1 Spea multiplicata
GTTAATACCAGTTTTGTTCTGCTGCTGGACAAGTACCTAAAAATCTTGTTTCTAAACAGCGATGCACATAATTCATACTTAACCCTGGCATGAAAATACCATGCATATGAGAGTTTAAAAAAATATAGGGCAAATACCTAAATACACTTGTGGAGCCCCCCCCCGCCCCACATTTGCACTGGTTATACATAGTTTTTGTAGGTGACACCAAAATTTTTTCCATTTTTTCCCACATTTTTAGATATTTTTTATATTAAATTGTAGTTCATGTATATAATTATTTACCAAAAAGCCCTACTTGTGCTGAAAAAAACAGTATATAATGTGAGGTGGTGCACTAAATGAGTTAGCGGGTAAACAGTTGAATAAAGGCATAGCAAAAGTACAAAAACTGCTCTGGTCATTTAATGCAAACATAGGGGGAAAACCGGTCCTGAAGTGGTTAGAGGTTAACAAGTACATAGCAAATACATAGAAAATGTCTACAAGTGAAAAAAATGTCTGAAGGGGTTAAACAACACAAAAGAGGCTATGTTATGCTATGGATATGTTATACATGGGTATCAGTTGATATCTTTTATTGACTCAACAGAAAAAAAAAACCTAGCATAAGCTTTGGTTCCTTATGTTTTTTCTTTAAATATAAATCTTACTTATTTTAATAAATAACTCTGTAAAGATTTTTTAATTAGTGTAATTATGCTTTGAGCTATCAGTTTGCTTTTTCTGTTACTCTATACCAAAATCATGTGCCATGTTATAATGCTTAATAAAGAAAAACAGCATAACCTCTATTAGTGGTACATATTTTTGCCTAAACCCTCACTTTCACATTTGCAAAAGATACATATTGCTGAAGATGAAGGTGGTTTGGGAATTTGCGATACTATTTCGACTGTGACCAGCAAGTTGACAGGTTTTGGACACGGTTGAACGTTCCTCTTCTCAGAAGAGGCAAGTTGAGACAAGCCAATACTCCTTTCTTGTTTTGAGAATATCTTGTGGATCTTTTATTATTAGTAATCGTTTATCTATACAGTTAGAATTTTTTCCGTATTAGATTTTTCCCCCCGCTCCTTAGCCCACAACAACATACTATAATAAACATTTTTCCAACCAGAATCTATCAAATAACGATAATGCGACAACAAGTGCATATTAGAAAGATAAGGAAGCTAATGAAAACAAAAACTAATTTCAAACTTACATTTCACAGACTCCCCGCATTCTGTTGTTCGAAAAAAACAATTTATAAACAGACATGACCACTGAAAAATCAAAATGCAATTCATGCCGAAATCTCTTTTGCAGGCAGACCGTATAACGTCTAATAAAACTGTATTAAGCGATTACGCATCGAGACCTTCACGCTGCAGTCGTTTGCAGTCAATGAAACCAAGCAGCGATACGTAGGCGTAACCCTCCGAATTTACTCTTAGTCAGGAGTATCATTTGATTGTGGTTAATGTATCACCAAGGGTATTCCACTCCCTAACATACGGGGCTTTTTGTCAAATGTGCAATGCTTTAATACGTTTCTCATGTTTAGTCGGCAGACAGGGCTTTTGTTTTTCTATATTATAGTCCATTTAGTGTGTGTCAATTAAAGTGCCACTGGGCTACTTAACCCCTTTGATACACAGTATTTTACTCCCCTAAATCGGAGGAGCTTTTTTTTTGCTATTTTTAGGATATATTTGTTCACCTATGATTTCCCTTTTCTATGGTTAGTGCGCCCACACAAATTATATACTGTTTTTTCAAGGACAGATTGGGTTTTCTCCTTTACCACGTTTGTGTGTATAGTCATTTAGTATGAATCTAAAACGTGTACAAAACATGTGCTAGATCCCAGCCTTGTTTCAAAGCAGTGCTTCATTATGTTATAATTACAATTTTACTTAGGGTTTGTTGCACAAACCAGGTCTCTGATTTATGTTCAATAACGTCCTCTATAATAACTAGACTTGTGCATCACTGAATTTTCCTCTGAAATCCGGAGGGCCTTCTCTGCCCAGCACCGGATTAAGAGCATCATGGGCCTGGTGCTAAGGATTTTGGTGGGCCTTTTTACGGAAAATAAAATAGAATCTTAACTCATCGGCATCCATGTGTACTTGATAAAAAGAAAATCAGTGCTAGGCAGATAGTATAAAATAGAATCTTATGTAATGGGATTGGGAGTACACAGTGGTGTCGCTACAGGGGGGCACTTCCCTCGTGGTGTCAGCATTTCATGCTGAGCGCCGGAATATGAAGTCATGATAGATAGTGGGAAAGGGAAAGGGTAGATAGTGGGGAGGGGAGAGAGATAGTTGGTAGGGGACGGAGAGAGGGTAGATAGTGGGTAGGGGAGGGAGAAGGGGTAGAAAGTGATAAGGGAAGGAGAAGGGGAGGAAAGTGGTAAGGGAGGGAGAGGAGGTAGAAAGTGATAAGGGAGGGGGTAGATACAGGGGCGTACCTAGAGTATTTGGCATCTAGGGTGGATCCTGTATGTGGCACTCCCATCCCCACAAACACTTTAAAACTACATAGCGTCTAGCGTTATATACTGGTGCAGACATTGAAGGTGGTACGTGTGACAGGGCCAGGCTAGCTGGCTCATATGTTTGTGTAAAGTTTAGCCGGGTCTTGGAGCACTTTTGCGTCCAGTTTGTGATATCGTGACCCAAAAGAACAATCAGGTAACCTGGCTGGGGCTCTTAATCAGCCAGCACAGCCCTGTCTGGCCAGTTGGCACCCGCACTACAGGGGGGGATAACACAGGTTGGGGGGGAAACCATTGTACCCCTTAATCCCCTCACCTGATACATCTCCTGTATACTGATGGGATTTGTGATGGGATGTGAGTGATGGGATTGGGGTTGGGTTCGGTGCACATTTCTTTGAGGATTTATATAAATTCTGTGTGTCTGCTGCTGATAAGGGAGAACAGGTTCCTCCGCTCCCAGAGTTGTGAGCTGCCGCTGGGGAGACTGGCCGGCTGCACCATCTCCTGGACGCTCACCCATCCGCTGGGGAGTGATGCCGTCTGCATCCCCTCCCTGGTTCTCCATCTGCCACTGGGGAGATGAGCCAACTGCGCTGTCTCCCGCGTCATCCAACAGCAGCTGGGGAGGATGGATGGTACCCTCCACTCCCTCGTGCTCCTTCTGGCTATCGCATCTCCCTGGATTCTTGTTGTTGTTGCAGGTACAGGGCAGAGGCAAGGGGCTCTCCACCCTGTAGTCAGTGCTTCTGCTGGGGGGTGTGGATCTGGGTGAACTACCCAGCATTCGGAGGACCCCAGTGTGAAGATCGCAGCCTCATCCACCTATCCTGGGTTAACATCCTCGGATGAACAATCAACAAAATCCATGGACACTGGGGCATACTGCTGAACACAGTCAAACTGTTTTTTATATGCTTTCTCCAGTTCCCACTCCTGTGCCATTAAAAAGCCTAAATCACCTCTCAGTCCTAGTGCACCTGGGAGGTCCAGTTCCCTGAAATCTCGGATGTCATAATCCGCCACTCCGCCGTACTGCCTAAATCCAGATCCTCCTGAAGACTATCCCATAACAATCCCAGGCCGCCAAAGTCATAGCCCTCCGTGGGCTCTGTACCTTCCAGGCACCAACCCACCTGGGCTGCATACCATCGTAACGCCCTGTATCCGTCATCCCACATCATTTCTGGACCAGCCCGTCTAACTTAGACGCCCATTCCTCCCTGGGCTGCTTTCCCAACAACGACATTCGTGCCTCCAGCTGGAACCAGTAAATGTCCTCGCTGGTTGGGAGGCACTTACCCAGGTATTCCTGTTCCCATCGTAGAGTCTCCCACCAGAGTTGCCGACGGATATGATCCCTCCACCTCAGCTCGTCCTCAGCCGATACAGGTCCATCGGATTGGGCCCATGCCTCCTGCATACACCGGCTGAACTCCACTTCCATAGCTGAGGATCCTGGCGTTGCTCCTTCTCTGCCCGAAGGGTGACCAATCATGGTGGTGGTTTGGATGTCCCGTTTGGAAGGAAACATACCGCCGCTTTCCACCAATGTGACGGGACCGACCTGTACCCCGACTAGGTACTCCCGCCAAACGTTGCTTCCTCCTGCCGGGACACCAACAAGGTAGAACCAGCATTGTAGATAGAAGGGGGGACGTCGCTGCACCGGAGCTGCATTGGCACTGTGGCTATCCGAAGCTTAGCTACACAGCCTGGCTACAGCCCACTCCAAACATCAGACAACACTCATGTGCCAGAATGACCTGTCATACAGGGGCCCAAGGTACTCAGAGATGGCTCCAGCCTGGCTGCCAAACAGGCAGGAACTCCATTGTTTAAACTAATCCCATTAACAGGATGGCTACCAGGGGATATTCAGTAGCTAAATGGGATTAAAGGTTGGGTTGTCTACATGTACCTGTTTATCAATGTTGATTTATGTTAATTAAGTTCTGTGGCTATATCAGTCTATGTTTTATAACAATAAACTGTTCATTCCTGCTGTACTCAGTTCAAGGTAGTTGTGTCTACTTATTGGGTACACATAGCAGGGTTCCAAGGTGCGCATGCTGACTGGTGCTGGAAGTGATTCCGGGGACGACAGGAGGATACATGTGGGTGATCTCTGGGAGTTACTACAGCTCTCTTGGTGAACCCGTTACAACTCATGTTGAGGAAAACAGGGCTCCTTTATTAAAGCCAAATACAGAGCTATATATACACAAGTAGAAAAGGGGCACGACAAATATCACATGATCTAATTACCATGACGATAGACATATAATTGGCTTGAGACAGACAATGGCCAGGACACAGGATTAACAGCTACCTGTTATGTAATTGATAATTAGGTATGCAGCAGTGACACCTAGTCATACCTACTGGGGGTCTTAAGACAAGGGCTAACTCACACAATAACAGGGGAAACACTTCACACCTATACAATTAACAATGCTAAGACAAGCAGCCTTCTTCCTACCACAGGATGTCCAGCTGATGTTACAGTTTTGAGACACTGAGTGCTAAAACATGGGGAACATCAGCAGAAACTGAACCCCTGTATCCACACACGGAAGTCTCTACTAGGCCCGGGCCCATCATAGTCAATAGGGAGGAGGCTGACTCTCAGGCCTCTGCAGGGGCCCCAGTGATGAAGGGTTCTGTCACAATATTGACAGCAGGGTCTAGCATGAAATCGAGCCTACGGAACCCAGGAATGAGTCTGTGGGCCATGTCCCCTCCAATGGACCAGGTATTGGAGACTCCCTTGTTGCTTGTGACAGTCCAGGATAGCTTGAGGAATACACCCGGAAGTATCTCCGGCAGAAGTCTCCAAGGCAGAGGGTCTAGTAATAGAGAAACAATTGCAGACCAGGGGCTTCAGTAGGGAGACATGAAAAACTCAAGGAATATGGAGTGTTCTGGGCAGAGAAAGTTCATAGGCTACAAGATTCACCCGGCAGATAATAGGAAAAGGACCGATGAAACGTGGCTCTAGCTTCATGCTGGGCACTCTAAGTCACAGGTATCTGGAAGACAACCATACTCTGTCTCCAGGAGAGTAAGTAGGAGTACCAGAACGCCTCTTGTTGGCCTGGAGTTCCTGCCGCCCACCAGCCAGCTCCAAAGCCCTCCGCACCGAAGCCCAAGTAGACTGGATATTAGCCAGCCGCTCGTCCAGTGCTGGGTCCGGAGAATTCGGAAAAGCTCTAGGGAAGGGTTGCGGATGAAGGCCGTAAACACTGTAGAAGGCGGACTCTCCCGTAGAATCTTGTACAGCATTGTTATGAGCAAACTCCGCTAAGGGTAACAAGTCAACTCAATCGTCCTGATGGTGGTTGATAAAGACGCGCAGGTATTGCTCAAGATGCTGGTTAGCCCTCTCTGCTGCACCGTTAGACTGTGGGTGATACGCAGAAGAGAACGCCATGGTGACACCCAACGCTCTCGTGAACTTGCGCCAAAAACATGCAATGAATTGGGTGCCACGGTAGGAGACGATCTCGGTGGGAACTCCATGATGACGGACGAGCTCCTACAAGAATATGTCAGCCAACGCAGAAGCCGGGAGAGAAACAAGGCCCATCTGGCCTGTCGAGGGTTAAGACACTTGGCGGTTTCGATATACTGTAGATTCTTGTGATCCATCAGAAGCAACGTGGGAATTTGTACACCCTCCAGAAGATGACGCCACTCCTCCAGCGCGAGAATGACAGCCAGAAGTTCCTTGTTCCTGATATCATAGTTCCTCTCCGCTGGGGAGAATCTCCTGGAGAAGTAACCGCATGGATGGAGAGGACCACTATAGGAGATCCTTTGCGAAAGAACAGCACCAACCCCGGATTCGGATGCGTCGACCTCCAGAACAAACGGTAGTTGAGGATCAGGATGACGTACACAGGAGTGGTGGAAAATTTGGTCTTGAGTCGAGAGAAGGCGGAAATGGCCTCCGAAGACTATTCCAGGGTATTGACCCCTTTCTTAGTAAGAGCCGTCAAAGGAGCAGCAATCTTGGAGTAGTCGTGGATGAAATGTCTGTAATAATTGGCGAACCCCAAAAAACGCTGCAGGGGTTTCAAGCCTGTTATGGACAGTCTCTAATGGCTTGCACTTTGGATGGATCCATCTCGAACCCTGTGGGCGTAATGACGTATCCCAGAAACGTCACTCTGCGAACTTCAAACGCACATTTCTCGAGCTTGGCATATAGTCCATGAAGCCGCAGTCGGGAGAAAACGCGAGCAACCTGAGCGCGGTGTGACTGCAAATCGGAAGAGTAGATCAAAATGTCATCCAGATATCCCACGACAAACTGTTGGAGAAAGTCCCGAAGGCAATCATTAATAAACCCTTGGAAGACCGCGGGGGCGTTGCACAGCCCAAACGGCATCACAGTATATTCATAATGTCCAGAACGAGTATTGAAGGCAGTCTCCCATTCGTCGTCGGTGCGGATTCGGACAAGATTGTAAGCACCCAGGATATCCAACTTGGTGTAAATAGTGGCCCCACGTAGCCAATTTCAGAAATAAGTGGAATGGGGTACGTGTTGCGCCTGGTAATCTTGTTCAGACCGGGATAATCGATGCATGGACGAAGCTCCCCGTTCTCCTTCTTCACGAAGAAGAAGCCTGCACCAACGGGTGATATAGACCGGCGAATAAACCCTCAGCAAAGATTCTCCTCTATGTAAGCTTCAATAGCTTTGGTCTCCGTGATGGAGAGAGGATAAACCCGGACCCAGGGCGGCATGGTCCCAGGAAGCAGGTCAATCGGGCAGTCATACGGCCTGTGAGGTTGTAACTTCTCAGTCTCCTTTTTATGAAAACGTCCTCAAAGTCTCGGTAAGGCTCAGGCAGAAGGCAGGTAACACTCGAGAATGCTGTCACCTCGGCATCTTTCAAAGGGGTGAGGCAATAAGCCTTGCAGGACGCACTCCAAGCGGTCCTGTCCTGGGGTGTGTGTTTAAGTGTCAGTGTGGCAGAGCCTGTCCTGTGTTTGTGATTGGGTGTCAGTGTGGCAGAGCCTGTCCTGGTGTGTGTGTGTCTGGGTGTTGGTGTGGCAGAGCCTGTCCGTCTAGTATTTTCGGATGTCAGTGTGGCAGAGCCTGTCATTGTGTGTGTTCAGGTGTCGTGTGGCAGAACTGTCCTGGGGTGTGTGTTTGGATGTCGGTGTTGCAGAGCGTGTCCTGGGGTGTGTGTTTGGGTGTTGGTGTGGCAGAGCTGTCCTGGTGTGCTGTGTGTCTGGGTGTTGTGTTTGTCCTGGTGTGTGTGTTTGGGTGTACGGTGTGGCAGAGCCTGTCCTGGTGTGTGTGTTTGGATGTTGGTGTGACAGAGCCTGTCCTAGTGTGTGTTCAGGTGTCAGTGTGGCAGAGCCTGTCCTGGTGTCTGTGATTGGGTGTCAGTGTTGTAACGGGTTCACCAAGAGAGCTGTAGTAACTCCCAGAGATTGCCCACATGTATCTTCCTGTTGTCCCCGGTATAACTTCCAGCACCAGCCAGCATGCACACCTTGGAACCCTGCTATGTGTACCCAATGAGTAGACACAACTACCTTGGATTGAGTACAGCAGGAATGAACAGTTCCTTGTTGTAAAACATAGACTAATATAGCCACAGAACCTTATTAACATAAATTAACATTGATAAACAGGTACACGTAGACAACCCAACCTTTAATCCCCTGGCAGCAATCCTATTGATGGGATTAAATAAACAATTGAGTTCCTGCCTGTGCTATCTTTGTTGGACAGCCAGGCTGGAGCCATCTCTGAGTACCTTGGGTGACAGGTCATTCTGTCACAGGTGTTACAGAGCCTGTCCTGGTGTGTGTGTGGGTGTTAGTGTTGCAGAGCCTGTCGTAGTGTTTGTTCAGGTGTCAGTGTGGCAGAGTCTGTCCTGGTGTGTGTGTGTCCAGTTGTTGGTATGGCAGAGCCTGTCCTAATGTGTGTGTATCTAGGTGTCAGTGTGGTAGAGCCTGTCCGTCTAGTGTGTTCTGATGTCAGTGTGGCAGAGCCTGTCATAGTATGTGTGTGCAGGTGTCGGCGTGTGGCGAGGCCTGTCCTGGGGTGGCTGGTGTTTGGGTGTTGGCTGGTGGCCAGAGCCTGTTCTGGTGTGTGTGTCTGGGGTGTCAGTGATGGCAGAGCCTGTCATAGTGTGGTGTGTTGAGGTGTTGGTGGTGGCTAAGCTGTTCCTGGGGTGTGTGGTTTGGGTGTTGGTGTGCCAGAGCTGTCCTGTGTTGTGTGTCTGGGTGTTGTGTGGCAGAGCCTGTCCTGTGTGTGTGTGTTTGGGTGTCAGTGTGGCAGAGCCTGTCCTGGTGTGTATGTTTTGGTGTTGATGTGATAGAGCCTGTCCTAGCGTGTGTGTGTTCGGCGTGTCGGTGTGGCAGAGCCTGTCCTGGGGTGTGTGTTTGGATGTTTGTGTGAATCAGAGCCCTGTCCTGGTGTGCTGTGTTTGGGTGTCGGTGTGGCAGAGCCTGTCCTGGGAATGTGTGTTCTGGGTGTTGGTGTGGAAAAGCCGGTCCTGGTGTGTGTTTGGTTATCTGTTTCCTGGCACTTAATTTACAGTAGGAACTATTTCATTTTTACTTATCCAGAGATAAATTTGTAGTGACTTCAGGGGACAAAACATCCAATGCCCTGAAATCATTTAGTGGCAGATAACCCCGCCTCAAGCTAATTGCATAAATACACAGAATGGCCGGCTATCTTAGGAGTGACGTGCGCATGCGCGAGGATCCCGTCCGGCAGCGTCTGTGGGAGGTTGCTACGGCTATAGCACACATACTATTTTTGCCCCCTTTTGTATCACCCCAACTAACCCTATGTGTATTGATGCCACCAGCCCCCCACATGTATTTGTGCACTCCAGCGAGCCCCCATTGTGTATTTATGCCCCCAGCCAGTCCCACATTGTATATTTATCCCAATAGACAGCCTGCTTTGCGGCATATTTGCCCCCACAACAGCCTCACTGTGGCATCTTTGCCCCCAAACAGGCTCCCTGTGCCATGCCCCTCCACTTACCCATCCATGCAATCACACACATTCACAAATATTCATTATTTCACAGATACTAATTCAGTCATTCACAGACATATTCATTTTTTCGCTCATTCACAGATACTCATTAAGTCTCTCATTCAGATACTAATTTACATATACTCATTCACAAATATTCATTCACTCGTTCACAGATACTCATGCATTGTCACGAACCTACTACTTACTCGCTACTGGGAGCCGACACGGAAGCGAGCAGGGTCTCCGTGGCAACGCTTCCTCTCCACTGCCGACGGAGGCCGGCAGGGGGAGGAACGTGTACAGCTGGATTCCACCCTATACCATAGCGTTGTTTCGTGTACCAGACCCTTGTGACAGGGCCAGGCTAGCTGGCTCATATGTTGGTGTAAAGTTTAGCCAGGTTTGACAGGGCCAGGCTAGCTGGCTCATATGTTCATATGAAGTTTACGCGGTAATATTTTATATTGTGTTTTATTGTGTACCGGCCCAGAGACTGAATGTGGCTGCAGCTCCAGCCCTTCAAAGGAACAATCAGGTAACCTGGCTGGGGCTCTTAATCAGCCATCACAGCCCTGTCTGCCCAGACGGCACCTGCACTACAGGGGGGATAACACAGTTGGGGGAACCCATTGTATCCCTTAATCCCCTCACCTGATACATCCCCTGTATACTGATGGGATTTGTGATGGGATGTGGCTGATGGGATTGGGGGTTGGCTTCGGTGCACATTGAATTGAGATTGTATAAAGTTCTGTGTGTTTGTAATAAAAAGAGTTCTTCTTGGTTTAGTACGAATGGTGGTCCGAATGAGGGACTGACTGGTGATTCCTCAGCCCTCAAACAGGGGTACCCAGCCTTGGGTACGGTGACCCTGTAACAATCCTCTTCTGTGATTTTGACCAGTGATTCTTGCAGCCAGCCTTGACCTCAACTTTGTAACCTGACTTTGCCTTTTGGATCTTCCCTTTGTTACCTCACCTGGACTCTACGTGTTAGTTTACTTCCTGCTAATAGGGACCAACCTGTTCCCCGGATCACAGCGTGCCGTGAAAGTATACTTGAGCCATACTATGGTTCCTGCAGGACTTCAAGCTACGCTATCTATCATGAATGGAGAAATTGGCTCAAATGATGATGATGGACATGTAGGCACAGTATGGTAACCTAGACCACGAAGTAGCGGACTTAAAGACCCAAGAGTTTCATTTGTCCCTCCACCTCACCAGCCGGGACAGGAATCTTCTTTGTGGGCAAAAATGATGGAGGCTTGCGTCTCTGCGTTGTCTATAGGGAATTTAACGCTATAACTGTGACAAAGCGATATCCTCTCCCACTCATCCCTGAACTGTTTGAGCTTCTTAAACAAGCCACTGTATTTACAAAATTGGATCTTCGAGGTGCCTACAAATTAATCAAA
The DNA here is from genome assembly GCA_009364415.1 of Spea multiplicata. Taxonomy (NCBI): domain Eukaryota; kingdom Metazoa; phylum Chordata; class Amphibia; order Anura; family Pelobatidae; genus Spea; species Spea multiplicata. The sequence goes on from VKOC01006975.1 coordinate 10,930, forward strand.
GAGGGACATGAGTGGAAAACAGCATTTTGCACTCGATATGGCCACTTCGAATATTTACTAATGCCTTATGGAAATTGCAATGTACCAGCAACTTTCCATAATTCTGTCAATTATATTCTAAAGGCACAGAGATGGACAAGACCAAGGTAAAAGCTATCGAACAGTGGCCTCAACCACGTTCTCGTAAAGTACAGAGGTTTCACGGATTCGCATATTTTTAGATATGTTTTATTCGCAATTTTTCTAGGATTGTTCTTCCCCTCACGTCTTTGACGTCAAACTACACCAAGTTTTTATGGAATACGAGTGCTGAGGATGCCTTGATTACTCTAAAACAGAGGTTCATCCCGCCCCCATATTAGTATACCCCAATCTGGAGTTACCTTTTGTAGTGTAGGTGGATGCTTCTACAGTAGCAGTGGGCGCTATCCTCTCCCAAAGGCAAGGTGTTAAAGATTTGCTTCATCCGGTGGCATTTTATTCCCGTAAACTAACACTACCTGAAAGGAACTATGATGTAGGAGATTGTGAATTGTTGGCAATAAAATGTGCACTTGTTGGCAATAAAATGTGGAATTGAGACACCATCTGGAAGGGACACAAAATCCCTTTTTCATCTTCACTGACCACCGCAACCTTGAATATTTACAAAGAGCTAAAAGTCCTCCTCAGGCTAGAATGGCTCTCTTTTTTATTCTGTTCAACTTTCATATTACTTACAGACCAGGAAGTAAAAATGGGAAGGCAGATGACCTATCCCATTAATACTCTAATGAACCTGATACTCCAAACCAGATACAACCAGTAACACCCTCCACACACTTCCTAGTAATGAAAAGAGACTTTATCAGCTCCCTACAAGACTATAATCAAGTAGAGGCCCATCATCCAACGGTACAAAATGCAGTGAAACAAGATCATCAAGATCGTCTGATAATACCACCTCGTTTTTTGAGTGACGCTCTCCAGATCCGCTGTCACGATGCTCAAAGCGGGACTTTGTTGTCGTTTTTGGTGGCTTAAAATGGTTTCCACTATAAAAGAATATCTTAATTTGTGTCAAACTTGCACTTGGAATACATCCTCACACCAACGTCCTCAGGGTTTACTACAACTCATATCCCACTCCATGGTCCTCAGTCACGATGGATTTCATAGTAGGATTGCCATTATCTAATGGACATAACACCTTAATGGTAGTTGTGGATAGGTTGACAAAGACGGCACATTTTATACCTCTCAGACGACTCTCATCTTCAGCTGAGACAGCTGGAGTATTCATAAAAGAGATGGTCCAGTTATACGGCGTTCCTCTCCAAGTAATAACCGACTAATTCACATCAAAATTTTGGAGATCATTTTGCAAAGGACTAAGAATAGAACAAGCCTCTGGTTATCATCCTCAGACTAATGGACAGACCGAAAGGCTAAATCAAAGTCTAGGGCGGTGTTTTACTACCTTCCTACAGTCGGATTGGTCCTCTCTATTACCTATGGCTGAATTTGCTCATAATAATATAAAAAATGCTTCTACAAAAGAAACACTGTTGTTTTTGTTATATGGGTATCACCCTCCTGATTTGTCAATATTGATTTCACCAGTAGGGGTGCCCGAAGCACAAAAAAGAATAAGGACCGTACAAAGGGCCCTACGGTCAGCCAGAACTAACTTATCGCAGGCCCAGCAACGGCAGATAAATTAAGGTGTGACAGTCCCGTCTATCACCCAGGTGACAAAGTGTAGTTATCCACATGACATATAAGATTAGCGTTACCTTCTCTAAAGCTGGGACCTCAATATATAGGACCTTTCTCCATTACCCATTGTATTAATCTTGTCACGTACCATCCTGCCTTACCGTCAACCCTCAAGGTCCATGCAGTGTTTCATACCTCATTGCTCAAACCTGTAACAATCAATCATTTTACCAGACGCACCCCGAATCCTCCCATACCTGTCACCATTGAAGGTCATCCAGATTATGTTGTACGAAATATCCTAGATTCACATTTACGAGGTGGGCGTCTATTTTACTTGATACATTAGAGGGGTTATGGTCCTAATAACCGTTCTTGGGAACCTGCTTCTTCAGTCCATGCACCTACCTCTTTCCAAAGAGTCCACCCTTCCAAACCTGTTTCTATCGACTCCCGGAGCTTACTGCTGTGCTCCATGCTGGTCACCAGGAGCTGCCTGTGTGCGGTAGTCGGCCAGCGCGATTTTGGCAAAATCTCCGGAAATTCCGGACCCGCAGAAAAAAACTTTTTTGCCCCATGTGGGGGAGTGCACAAGCAACCACCGTGGCCATAAGGTTTTACATTCCTGTCCAGAGAAACATGCACTTTCGTGTGCTGAACTTTCTGCCGTCAGACAGCAGCTTTTCAAACCACAGAGAAAACTTGCCAGCTCATTCAAGTCAATGGAGCAACAAAGACTGTCAAATATCTCAGAGACAACGTGAGCTAGAGCGCAATACTCTGCAGCCCCTTGCTCAGCAGCAGACGTGCAATCAGGCTAGCTCAAACAGAAATAAATAACACCAATCACGTGTCTTTGTACAAATTAAATATATAAATAAATACTGCAGCGGCCCAATATACACTCTTCTCAGTGTTCACAAATAGATACAGCACAAAGAGGGGCGCATGTGTATATAGTAGAAAAGAAAAAAATAATAGTATAATACTGTCAATTAAATAAACCAATATATGTGTGATGTGAACGCACTCACAAACACAGCCGATGTAAGAGGCTCTTCAGAATATCAATAGTAAAAGGATCTTTATTTCTTCTATAAAATCTATAAATAGATAAATAAAATTTGTTACCATTTCTGTAGATGGTAAAGAAGCAACAAAATGGACGTGATGACGTAAGACGTGCACGGAGGAGAAGCGCGTCAGGTGAGGGCAAGGGAAGACACGATAGAGGCTGCCTACCGTGTATCTGGAGCTGCCACGCTGTGTCCGGGACGACGAAGCGGCTGATACCGTCGCTACTGCCGCTACCATAGCTACTGCCGCTACCGCCACTACTGCCGTTACCGCCGTTACCACCGCTACCATCGCTATTGCCTCTACCGCCTTACTGCCTTACCACCTGGGTCACTGGTGCAGTTGGTCTCGTCGTTGAGGCTTCACTCCGGCCCCGAGGCGGAACGCAAAGGGCCGAGGATGCTACCCGAAAGGTAGTGCCACGAGGACGGCGAATGCCGAAAATAAATATATAAAGAAGAGGAGGCTATTGGCGGACCGTGGAGGGTTGAGGAGGATCGGGGAGTACAAGAGATGGCGTATCAAAATAAAATAAGGAGAAAAGAGAGGAAAGAAAATATGTATAATATACAGCGTTGGCTATAACAACGTGGGAGCGAACAGAGCGAACGAGAGTGGAATAAGAGGAATTCGGAGACTCACAGCGGGAATAAAAGAAGAAAAGATTATCCTGACTCACAGAATTTACAGACATCTTACAGGAAGTATTTAACTAAGCTTACTACTGCCTTCCCTTTTCTTTTGTTTTTTTATTGCCAAATATTTATATTATGAACTGGAATTTACTGTTTAAAACAAGAGGATCCATTTGATTACTGATACATATTTATTTATCATCTACAATTATATATGTATTTAATCCACAATTATAAGCAAACAATGGAACTATTCCTATAAAAGAAAAAAAAACATATAGGAATTAATTATGAGCCATTTATCTACAAGTTATAAAGACGATTGATACGACAATTTAGACGCAGGAAAAAAGGAGAAAAAACAATCTTATTATATAAGATTCCTATTATTAAGACAAGGTCTTGATTTATATAAAGAAAGGAAAGGGAGGGAAAAAGAAAAAAAAGACGATATCGGGTATGGCGACGAAAAAAGAGGAATCTAAATATAAAAAAAGAGAAAAGAGGGGATTGGATCTAAAAAAAAGATAAAAAGATTACAGCTTTATTTTCACCTCAGGCTCAAAAAACAGGCAAAGGTCGGTACACAAGGAGATAGAGATAATACAGAAACCAGCACACCCAAAAAGCATAACACTTTGAACGGGTGAAGACTGGAGAGAATAATGGGGTTTAAATAGGTGAGCTACTTACAGGCCGCGGCGTTGCGTGCATTGCATGCGTTGCGTACATTGCGTACGCTGCGTACATTGCGTACGCTGCGTACATTGCGTACGCTGCGTACATTGCGTATCGTCCGACGCGGACCTTCGCCGCGTCATAGCCGCGTTCCCGGTCGGTACGCGCAGGAGACGTGCCAGCGTGTCCACGTCGTGTAGGCGCGATCCCGGCCGAGGTGGAGGAGACTCGACTGCATTGCCGGCGCGCGTGACAGAAGATAGATCACGTAGGAAAAACTTAAGAATTCGAGGTATATCAGAGGGTATAAAGCAGGAACATATTAAAGGATATTTGATAGAACTGTTCAAAGATATGGACATTCCAGGAGTTGAAACAGAAGAAGAAATTGAGCGAGTACATAGGACAACCAAGCCAAAGAACATAGCAGAATCGATACCACGAGACATAATTATACGTTTTTCATCTTTTTTGTTGCGTCAAAAAGTTCTTAAAACATCAAGGAACTATGTTTCTAAAAAGGACAAATTTCAAAATGTATTGTTTTTTCAGGATCTTTCCTCATATACCAGGCAAAAAAGAATGGAATATAGAGAAGTAACTAAAACTCTTAGAGATCGTAATATTAATTATAACTGGGGTTTCCCAGTTAAATTGATTATTAGAATGGGAAAGCAAGTAGTAAAAATAACCTCGGTGGAAGATGCTAAGCAATGGTTACGGGATAATCATATGTAAGATACACGATAGGTCAGCACTTCAATAGAGGTCGGGAGGGTAATATTATTCTTTATTATTATTTATTTATTTATTTTTATCCTTTGCTATTTAGAAATGCGAAGTAACAGATAAAAACAGCTATTCATGATATCTGGATATTTGAAAAGATGACATATTTAGAATATTAAATAGAAAACCACTTGTGTGGTTAACTTGATAAAGACCTCATTGTGAGGTCGAAACGTTGTTGTCTGTTTCCCACAATAAATCTGTCTGATGGAACCCCTGAGTGCGTGGAGCCTTCTTCTATTTTTGATTTACTGGGGAGCTGGCCCTTCCTGGCACAGCTAAGCACCTGAGTTCCTGTGGGGAGTGAGTGCAGATTCCTAATTCTGGTGACTTGCATATTTAGAATATTATCACACTAGATAGATAAATGATTAGTATAAGAGATATAATACGAACACTGAAAGATATAAGAACACATATTGTTGGGGGGTTTTTTTTGTTTCCTTAAACACTATTTGATATTTGAATCGTGAAGTACAGTATAGTATGATATTTAGATACTTGTAATGTTGATTTTGAAGACGACACATCTGGATAATTAACTACATTAAAAAGATATATGCTTGGTATAAGAGGTATAATACGAATACTGAAAGATATAAGATAACACATATGGTATCACTTTTTCTTATTTCTTTCTTTTAACACCATTTGACATTTGGAAACGTGAAGCAATTACTTAGTTTGATAGTTTGATATTTGAAATGATGATTTTGAAGATGATATATTTTGATAATCAGCTATATTAGAAAGATATAAGATATAAGAGGTATAATATGAACAATGAAAGATATAAGATAATATATAGATGCACTTTTTTTTGGGGGAGAAGTGGTTCACTTAATAGAATTTAATGGAATATATTTTTGTTAATTAGATATGGGAAGCAATAGATAAGTTGTCATCTTGGATATCTAGATATTTGAAATGTTCATTTTGCAGAGGATACAGTTAGTTAAATAATTATAATAGAGTGTCATCTGTCTATTATATGATCTATAATATTAACAATGAAGGATTTATTTACATAAGAATGAAGGTATTAAAGGCTCCTTTTTTTTCTTTTCCTTTTCTTTTCCTTTTCTTTCTTCTTTCTCCTTTCTCCTCTTCCTTCCCTGTAGATGATTTAGAATATAACAAACTTGCGCCTTGCCTCAATAATTGAGGACATACTTGAACTCCGGAAAGTTTTTTGGGTTTATTTCCGTTTTTGGTATTAAGTACATAGTCCGTTGTTTAAATGGGTAAAAGTAAGAATAGTATGAATGTATTTTGGATGGTAGGCAAGACAGAAGGGTATGAGAAAGAGTGGAATATGGCATTTTCAAATAGGATGATTTTGTTTGATATTAAATATCATGATGTTAGGAAAAAGGGAAGATTGGATTAAAATTACTTCAGTGAATGTACAAGGTCTCAACCTCCCACATAAAAGATATTCTTTATATGATTATATAAATAAGGAACATATACGTTTTCTTAGTATGTAAATTAGATGATAAAATATTTTCAGTATTGAATATCTATGCGCCCAACACCAAACAGATACATTTCCTAAACAAAACACTGAATAAAATTCAGAAATTTCTTCAAGGTACTTTTATATGCTTAGGAGATTTCAACTGTGTCATAGATTATGAATGGGATAGTACAAGTAGCAGAAAAGTAAAAAGATGTAATCAGACTAGGAAGTCTAAAGCTTTTCAAGAAACATTAGCAAAAAACGGATTATATGATATCTGGAGAACATTAAGACCGCTAGATAAAGATTATACATATTTTTCACAAAGACACAAAATATTCACACATATAGATTTAATATTAACTAATGCCAAATCATTAAAAGAATGTAAAAGAAATTACGATTGGGAACGTAGCATGGTCAGACCATGACCCTGTTTGTCTTGAAATTAGCAAAAAATATAAACAGAGTTTTCAGTCATGGAGATTAAAAGATTCTTTCTTAACTAATAAAGAGGATTTAGAATATATTAAACAGCAGACGACTCAATTCTTTCAAGAAAATCTTACTATCAAAATCAGTTTAGGAAATGTGTCGGCTGCCTATAAATGTGTTATGAGGGGCTATTTAATTAAGAGAGATGCTTATATAAGAACAAGAGGAAATTAAAAATTAGCTGATTTATGTTTCTTTATATAATATAAAAAGAAAAAGTAGAGATAAACTTAATGATCAAGATATTTCAAATATGATTAATATAAAGAAAGAGATTGAGGATAGACTTATAAGCATAGCAAATTTTAATTTGATTAAAATGAAACAAAAATTTTACTATACAGGCAACAGAGCAGAGAAACTCCTCACAAATCAACTAAAAAAAAGGAAAGGGAAAACTAGAATTTATAAAGTTATAGAGGGGGATAAACATGTGTATAGCCCCGAAGATATAGGGCGGGTTTTCGGTGATTTTTATTCTAATTTATACAGTATACCTTTCCAAAATCAGATTAGAAATCAAATTAAAAAATATCTATCAGAATCTAAGCTGCCGCAAATATCAGCGAATGAAGCAGAGCAATTGGATGTCCCTTTCTCAGAGATAGAAGTAAGCAGAGCGATTAAAAGACTAAAACAACATAAAGCACCGGGCCCAGATGGCTATACAGCTCTGTTTTATAAAAAACTAGATAAAAAACTATTACCATATTTAACTAATGTATTTCATGAGATTTGCATAAATAAAATATTTCCTAATGGTATGTTGGAAGCAACTATCCTTCCTATCCTTAAAGCTGGGAAAGACGAAACAAATACAGCAAATTATAGACCAATCTCTCTCATCAATATAGATACAAAAATATATTCAATAATATTAGCAGACAGACTAAAATTGATCTGTCCACAGTTAATACATGGTAATCAAACAGGATTTGTAAAAGGAAGACAATCAAACGATAATTTGCGTAAAATAATAGATTTATTAGAATTCGTCTCTACACAAAAGATTCCCTCGCTATTTCTGGCCCTAGACGCGGAGAAAGCATTCAATAGGGTTAATTGGCTTTTTCTGGAACAGACGCTATACGCATATGATTTAAAGACGGGGTTTATTGATTCAGTACTATCATTGTATTCAAATCCGATGGCTAAAGTGCTGGGGCAGGGCTTTAGTTCGAAATTGGATTAATATATACAATGGAACTAGACAGGGATGTCCCCTTTCACCTCTTTTATATATTCTTACTATCGAACCTTTGGCGTCTAGGATTAGAAACAACGGGGAAATTAGAGGCATAAAAATTGGCGATACTGAAAATAAGATTAGTTTGTATGCGGATGATGTTTTAATATCAATGTATGACCCTATAAATTCGCTAGGAAAACTGATGGAGGAAATATCAGCGTTTAGTAAATTCTCAAATTATAAATTGGGTAGATATCAACTTGGGTAGATATCAACTTGGGGCAAAAAAAAGGAAAAGAACTACTGGTTGGGATATGTTATAAACCACCTAATGTTAATAATGATGAGGAAGAACAGCTGTTAGAGCAAATTGAGAAAGCTGCACATCTGGGTAACACGTTATTTATTGGAGATTTTAATTACCCGGACATAAATTGGGATAGAGGGACTAGTAGCTCTGCAAGGGGATTCAGGTTTTTAAACCTGTTAAATGACACCTTCATGTCACAACTGGTACAAGCACCAACTAGAAAGGATACTTGTTTGGATCTGGTGATAACAAACAATGTTGATCTTGTGTCTAACATTCAAGTGGGGGAGCACTTGGGTAATAGTGATCACAATATGGTCTCTTTTGAAATAAACTCAAAAAAGAAATTGCCCATGGGGAATACTAAAACGTATAATTTTAAGAAGGCCAATTTCAATAAGATAAGGGCAGCTTTACAACTTATTGACTGGCAAAAACTCTTCAGGGATAAAAATACTGAGGAAAATGGAGTATTTTCAAACAAATATTAGCAGGGTACACTTCTCAGTATGTACCACTAGGAAACAAATATAAAAGAAACAAATTGAAACCGATGTGGCTTAGTGGGGTCGTTAAGCAGGAAATTAAAAATAAGAAAATGGCTTTTACAGCATTTAAATCAGACGAATCAGAGGCATCCTATATAAGATATAAGGAAGCCAATAAAGCATGCAAAAAGGTGATTAGATGGGCTAAACTAGAAAATGAGAGGGTGATTGCCAAAGAGAGCAAAACTAACCCCAAAAAATTATTTAAGTACATAAATTCTAAAAAAACAAAGAATGAAAACGTAGGTTCATTAATAACAGAGAGGGGAGTGTTGGTTAAGGAGGACCAGGAAAAAGCAGAAACTTTAAATAACTATTTTTCCTCAGTATATGTTAAGGAGGAACCTATGGCAATGGAGATACATAGGACCACTGAGAAAACTTTTCAGTCAAACTGTGAGTGGATGGCCCAGGACAAGGTGCTGCAGCAACTAAAGAAAATTAATGTTAACAAGGCTCCGGGGCCTGACGGTATTCACCCACGAGTACTTAAGGAGCTGTGTCAGGAAATGAGTGAACCTCTGTTTCTAATCTTTCGGGATTGTTTTCTTTCAGGAATTGTACCAGAGGATTGGAGGAAGGCAGATGTGGTTCCTATTTTCAAAAAGGGTTCCAACTCTGTGCCTGGAAATTATAGACCTGTGAGCCTAACTTCCGTTGCTGGGAAAGTATTTGAAGGGCTGTTTAGGGATAATATTCAAGACTTCCCTGGGAAGAATAGTATTATTAGCATAAATCAGCATGGTTTTATGAAACATAGGTCCTGTCAAACTAATTTAATTGCATTCTACGAAGAAGTAAGTAGAAGTGTCGATCAGGGTGTTGCAGTGGATGTAATCTACTTGGATTTTGCCAAGGCGTTTGACACGGTTCCACACAATAGGTTAGTATTCAAACTGAAAGAAATTGGCCTAGATGCAAATTCTTGTTCTTGGGTAGAACATTGGCTTAGAGGTAGAGAACAGAGAGTTGTTATAAATGGTACATTTTCAAGCTGGTCAAAAGTGGTAAGTGGTGTCCCTCAGGGTTCTGTTCTGGGACCAATTTTATTCAACATATTTATAAATGACCTGGCAGTAGGCATTGAAAGTCATGTTTCTGTGTTGACACTAAACTAGGTAAAGCTATACAGGGCGAGCAGGATATTTCTGTGCTAGATAGAGGGATCTAGATAGACTAGGGGACTGGGCACACAAATGGCAGATGAAATTCAATGTAGATAAATGTAAAGGGTGCAGAGGCGGGCTACAAAATTAATAAAAGGAATGGAGCACTATAGTTATGAAGAAAGGTTTTTTTTTCGTTTTTTTTTTAAATCTTTTATTAGGATACAAATGATATTACAAACAAACAAATAAACATTAATTATATAAAATATTCTAGATGTTTGCAGAGTATATTTCAGATTATCCACATCTATAGACAAAAACAAGACTGTAAATTGGAGATAACCGGAAAGACATAAAAAAACAGTGAACAGACAAATGGTTCAGGTAGGTTAAAAGACAGTGCTCCTCCAGTACTGGTCCCTAGATCTGTTAATGAGGTTGGTATGCAGGGAAAAATGGGGTTTTCCACTTTCTTCTACTCCCTGACCTCTAAAGGAGAAAACTTATTTATCCGATTGTGCCAATTTATTGGTTTAGCTAATCTTTTGCAATATTTGATTCCAGATTCCATTTTAAGTTGGTAAATCAATTGAATCCGGACCGAGAGCCAGGATGGGGCGATTTTAGATTTCCAATACCTTGCTATGCTTAGTTTAGCTGCAACCAATAAATGGACAGTTATTGCTTTTTGTTCTTTTGTCATGAGAGGAAAATTTAGGTGTAGCAAGAACTTTGCAGGTTCGAAATCCAAATTCACTCCCACTATTTCTCTAAGTTGTGTGGCGATTTCTTGCCAAAAACTTAGTAATTTGTGACAGGACCACCAGATATGAGTAAAGTTACCTTGATCAGCCTCACATCTCCAGCACCTCTCTGAAGCTTGCGGATACATTTTAGCTATTCTAGTGGGGACTAAGTACCATCGATTTAATATTTTATAATGCAGCTCCACTAAGTTGAGATTCTTGAACTGTTTTCAGTGAACTATTCCAGTCTTCCCTAGTGAATGCTGACATTAGGTCCTCATTCCATTTCTCCAGTGCTGGATGTGTCGAATTATGTTTGGCTAAGGTCAACAAAGTCATAGCTGATGACACCGAAATTTTTTGTAATTGTAGGCCTAACATTTGTTCTAATTTTTTGATTGATTCAGACATGTTGTTATTTTTGTATTTAAGTAAGAAGCCCTTTAGTCTTAAATACATAAACAGCTCTTTTTTAGGAATCATGTATGACTGAGTTAGGGCTTCAAACGTTTTGATATTTCTTGTGTCACACATGTCACCGATAGTCTGAATACCATGCCTTTGCCAAGTATTTAAATTAAGACTGTCTACTAAGTTTGAACAGATTGATAAAGAAAGAGAAGGTAACAAATGGTTTTTGATTCCTATATTTTTCTTAAAACTTTCCCATACTTTAAGAATATCTGAGAGTATAAAACTATTTATATGTCGTTTCCTATAGCTTTGTATTGGCCAAAAGAGGTGCAGGAGAGTAGTCTCACCCAAAAGGTCGAGCTCCAGTCCGTACCATCCTTCACTTTCGGACCCTTTCAGTTGTGTAAGTATGGCCTGAGATAATAAAGAGGCTCTTGAGTAATCTTTTATATTTGGTACACCCAATCCGCCCTGGTGGGGTTTAATTGATAGCAATTTTAGTGATAGTCTCGGTTTTTTTCCAAGCCAAATAAAATTATTAAATGAAGATTGTATCATGTTTAACCAGCTATCTGGAATTATGATTGGGATTAATCTCATCAAATAAACCCATTTGGGAAGTATATACGATTTTATAATGTTTATTCTGCCCAGCCATGAAAATTCTAAGTATTTCCATTCCTTAAGATTTTTATTCGTTTGTTTTAATAGGGGTAAAAAATTAGTCTCAACCGTTTTAGAAACATCAGAGCATATTTTAATTCCCAAATAATCTATAGAATTTGATGCCCATTGGAAGCCATAGTTTTTAATAATTTTAGTCTTTGTATGTATGTCAACATTTACTCCAAGGATTATAGATTTATCTTGGTTTAATTTATATCCTGATACCTTGGAGTAATCATTGATGACTCTCATTAATTCATCTATAGAATTAGCCGGGTCTGTAAGGGAAAGAATAATGTCGTCGGCATATAGATTGATTTTGATATGTTGTCTCGAAGTTCTAAAGCCTTGGATATTATCATTATGTCGTATCATCGCTGCTAGGGGCTCTAGCGATAGAACATATAAAAGAGGTGATAAAGGGCATCCTTGTCTCGTGCCGTTTGACAAAGTAAACCAGTCTGATCCAAAGCCATTTCCCACTACTCTTGCAGAGGGAGTTGAATACAATGCCATAATGTAGTTTATTATTGTCTCTCTGAAACCAAACTTTTCTAATGTGGCCCTTAGAAAGTCCCAATTAACCCTGTCAAAGGCCTTTTCGGCGTCTAGAGAAAGGGCCAATAGGGACAATCCTTTCTTTTGAGCAGAGTCAAACAGATCTATTAACCTCCTGATGTTATTGGCTACACTTCTCCCTGGGATGAAACCAATTTGGTCTTGATGTATCAGAGTAGGAAGAAGTAACTTCAGTCTTTCGGCTAGGACAGCTGCATAGATTTTTATATCAACATTTAACACCGCAATAGGGCGGTAATTTGATACCTGTTCTGCATTTTTATCATGTTTCAGGATGGGGACCACATTAGCTTGAAGAAGTTCTGGCGGGATTTGGTGACCTTGACCGAAAGCGTTAAAGGTTTCAGCTAATTCTGCCTTAATATTGTTTTTGAATATTTTATAAAAAATATTACTGAACCCATCCGGGCCTGGAGACTTTTTTGTTTTTAATTTATCAATACTTATGACTATTTCGCCCTGGGTAATAGGGGAATTTAATTTGAATAAATATTCTTCCGGAATTTTTGGCAGCTGAATCTTCTGCAGGAATTTTTCAATCTCTGTTTTGGAGGTATTATTCTGAATGTTGTATAGTTTCAAATAAAATTTCCTAAATACCTCTCCTATTTCTTCTGGTTTAAGAACTGTATTTGTTCCATCTTTGATTTTATTAATAAACTTTTTTGCTCGCTGTTTCTTCAATCTTAATGACATTAGGTTATCCGCTCTATTACCTTTATAGTACCAGTTACGTTTGAGTACTTCCATAGTTCTTTTAGCTTTGTCTATTAGTTTTTCATTTATAGCCGTCTCAATTTCCGTAATTTTATTTGTTATTTCGGGGGTAGGGCTGTGTTTGTTTCTGGCTATAAGGTTGTCTAATGATATATATAGCTGTGCTAAATTAAGTCCGTATTTCTTTTTTTCTATCGTGCCTATCTTTATCAATTCACCTCTAATTACACTTTTATAGGCACACCAAAGTGTTGGTATTCCGACACCTTTATTCTTATTTTCTTTAAAGAAAAGATTTTTTTATTTTCTCCTGGATAGATTTTTTATCCAAAAGCCATTCATTTAGCCTCCAGTGTGATCTGTGTTTTTTAAACTGATCTTTCAAATCAAAAATAATTGGGTTATGGTCTGACCATGTAACATTTGATATGAGGATTTTTTTAGTTCTTTGGGCCATGGCAAGACCTCCCAGTATATAGAAGTTATAATTTATATAAGTTATAATTTATATTCCTATAAAAATCTTCAGAGAAAACAGAGAAAAACGTACATATATGGCACTAAAAGATGTTAAAAAACATTAAAAAAGCCATTCAAAATAGCACTAAAAATTATTTTACTCGAATATATAATCATTAAAGATATATATATATATATAGACCAAAAATGTGTAAAACCCTAAAAATATATGAAATACCACCATAGTATAAAAATAAATGAGATATAATTTTGGCTGATAAAGATTATTAAAAATGTATATCGGCGAGGATATGTGTGAATTATGGCACTTTATATTTATATTAAAATATAAGTGTAACTTAAAATTATTTTGTTTACAATCCGTGTATAGTATCTATTAATCTATAAAGGTAAGTATATCTAATTCGGTGTTTAAACCTCCTTTTTTATAAGTTTGGAATTTAAAAATCCATTCGGTCTCCTTTTTTGACAGCGCTGAGTTGATATCTTCTCCTCTCCAGAAACCCTCGAGTCTAGGCGTAAGGGGAACATGAACCTGCCAGCACTACAGGACGGTGCACATGGTATTAGGGCAGGAAAGGGTTAACCCAGCAAAGGTTAGCACAAGGAGAGAATGCACAGTGAACGAGGGAGGAAGTCACAAGGAACGTGACTGTAGGGGGAAGGGGACAGGGCTATAAAGCCCCTCTAAGCACACTTGCAGGGGGCAATTACAAAACACCACAGGAGCAGTTTCCCGCCCACCCGTCCCTTTTGTTTTTGGCTGTGTGTTTCCATGTTGGCTGGTGTTTTTCTTTCCCCCTTTCCCTCTTTTTTCTGCAGGATACGCTTTCTTTGCTGATGGTGGAGGAGTTCCCTGGAGAAGTTTGAAGGATAATGGGAGTGGTGAGTTAATGGTTTTGGTTAGAGGTTAGAGTTAATGCCCTCCCTGTACAGAATTAAGCAAACAGTTAAGGTGGAGCTCCCCTATCCGACCCGCGGTCGTTTGGACGATTGTCGTATCCGACGGAAGGGGTAGTGTGCCATTGTCTGTGTTTAGGTTGGGAACCCTCAGCTGTTTGTACACAGGTGTACAGAAGACTGTATAGTATTTATACAGAAGTTAAATAAAGTTATGTCGAGACATTTGTTACATAAATGTCTCGGCCTTTTCTAAATCCAATCCTGCTGGTATCTGTCTTTTATGTCGGGTTTGGGAATTGAGTAACCTCCTGGGTATGGGCAGTGCAAGGGTCAAGTGTGTTGACACTAGATCAATACCTATGATTTTGAATTCAGGGAGCGAAAACATTTTGCAAGCTTTTGCAGATGCATTTAGCTTGGACACACAAGCAAATCCTGAGCTGGGGTGAATCTAGCTGACATCTCCTAAGTGACATCTCTAAGTGAGGAGTTACAAGCAAAGAAGGAGAGTATATTTATTTCTATTGCAAGGAGGAGCACTGTGTTTGTTTGTGTGGTGTTCAGTGTAAAGTTTTGTTGAAAAAACAAGAAAACAAAAAAAAAGGGGGTAAGGGCTATTTTAGGTGTGTTGCTAATTAAGTAACCTTCTCTGTGAGTTCTGCTTGGCTTTTGCAGTTGCATTTAGCTTGGACAAGCGAATCCCGAGCTGGGGTCAAATCTAGCTGACATCTCCAAGTGAGGAGTTACAAGCAAAGAAGGAGTTTAAAAGCAGGAATGAGGGTAAAGTATATCCTTGTATGGAATCCTTGTAATTCCATATAATATATTTATAAATATTTTGCGTCTTACATTAGTAGACATGTTGGATAACACCACTCAGTGCATGTATTGCAAAATGTATGTGCTCTTGGAGCGAGCTCCCCAGGGCCCATACCGCTGTTGCAAGTGTGAGCAGGTTGCTTCTTTGGAATGTACTATACTAGATCTAAAGAGGCAACTGGCAACACTGAAGGACATAGACAACATGCAGAGGAGAGCTTACTGCTTACAGAGCAGACATTGGCTGGGGCCAGTGCTGAGGGGGGAGGAGATGGGGAAGAAGAGGTCTCAATGGCAGAGAGCTGGGTTAGTTGTGTAAGGGGCAGCAGGGGCCGGAGAGCTAGGGAGGTTTGTTCTGGGCTATATCACCCCAACATGTTTGCCCGTTTGTGCAAATATGCTGGGGAGACCAGCTCAGAGGAAGCATTTCTGGGGCAGGCTGACTCTCCTAGCAGCCAGCAGAGTATCCTCTCCAGCAAAGTGGGGAGCCAGAAGGCTAGGAAGGCTAGACACTTGCTGGTGGTAGGGGATTCAATTATAAGGAAGGTTGATAGGGTAATCTGTCGCCAGGACCCCGAATGCCGAACAGTATGCTGTCGCTAGGGTTCGACATATTGTGGACCGGGTAGACAGATTGTTGGGAGGGGCTGGAGATGATCCATCGTACAAACAACATTGTTAAGGGCAGGTGGGGGGTCCTTAAAAATGATTTTAGGGCACTAGGTCAGAAACTTAGGCAAAGGACCTCCAAGGTAATGTTCTCTGGAATATTACCAGTACCACGCGATCAATGCCAATCACGCGATCAATCAACAGTACCACGAGATCAATGCGTCGCTAAGAGTGTAGTGTAAGAAAGAGGGATTTGGGTTTTTGGAGAACTGGGCAGACTTTGCAGTCGGCTACAGACTCTACAGCAGGGATGGACTGCACCTCAATGAGGAGGGGGCTGCAGTGCTAGGGGAGAGGATGGCTAGGGGAATTGCGGATCTTTTAAACTAGGTTCTGGGGGGGAGGATAAATATAGAAAAGAAGTGCTAGCTAGAGTAGACTCAGAAGGGGGTCTAGCTATGGGAAAAGGGGGTGAGAGCACTGGTGGGGTTAGCACAGACAATATGGTGTTGCATAGTACAAAACCTGCTGTCAAGAATTATTTGTCAACTGTTACACCAGAAATGGGTAGTAACCTTAAATGTCTTTTAGCAAATGCGAGAAGCTTGGCAAACAAAATGGGTGAGCTGGAAATATTGGTAAGTAATGAACAATATGACTTGATCTGGTATCACGGAAACGTGGTGGGATGATACGCATGACTGGTCAGTAAACTTACAAGGATATTCACTTTTTAGAAGGGACAGAGTAAATAGAAAAGGGGGGGCTTGTTTATATGCAAACCCTAAACTTAAGCCCAGTATTAAGGAAGATGTGCATGATGACAGTAGTAATGTGGAGACGCTGTGGGTAGAGATTAACCTAGATAGTAAAAAGAGTCACACACTACTTGTGGGTGTATGCTACAAGCCACCCAACATTAGCAATGAGGGGGAAGATCAGCTGCTATTTCAAATTGAAAAGGCTGCAAATAGGAATGAAGTTTTAATCATGGGAGATTTTAATTACCCAGATATAGATTGGAATAGTGGAACTTGTTCCACTAAGGGCAGCAAGTTTCTGAACCTGCTTAATGACCAATTTATGTCGCAATTAGTAGAGACCCCAACCAGAATGGATGCCTGTCTAGATCTGGTAATAACTAACAATGAGGAACTTATCTCAAACATTAAAGTAAGAGAACACTTGGGAAATAGTGACCATAACATGGTTTCATTTGAGAATAATTCCATAAAGCAAATGGGTAACTGCTCTACCAAAACACTTAATTTCAGAAGGGCAAACTTTGACAGGCTAAGGTCAACCATGGGATGGATTGTTCTCTGGGTTAAACACAGAGGAGAAATGGAATACCTTTAAGCACACATTGCAAAGTTACACATCCCAATATATACCTATGGGGAACAAATACAAAAGAAACAAATCAAACCCAATGTTGCTTACCTGGAAAGTAAAACAGGAAATAAGGAATAAACAATTGGCATTTAAGCATTATAAAAATGAGGGGTTGGTAGTATAATTGATCAAAAAGAAAGATAAAGGCTCCAGGCACTCAAGGGTTCCAGCATCAGGCAGATTTATTGAAGGAAGAAAAAGACCTCATTGTGAGGTTGAAACATTGTCTTTTTCTTCCTTCAATAAATCTGCCTGATGCTGGAACCCTTGGGTGTCTGGAGCCTTTATCTATCTTTTTGATTTATTGGGGAGTTGGCCCTTCCTGGCACAGTTAAGCACTCCTTTGGAGTGTGCAGATTCCTCATTCTGGTAGTATCATTTATGGCATACAAAGATGCCAACAAAGCCTGCAAAAAGGAGATTGAAATAACTAAACTGGAAAATGAGAAACTTATTGCCAAGGAAAGTAAATCCAATCCCAAGAAATTGTTTACGTATGTAAAAAGCAAAAAGTTAAAGGTAGAGAATGTTGGTACGTTATTATCTGAAACTGGAAATTTGGTTAGTGAGGACAGAGAGAAAGCCGACATCTTAAATGCTTTTTTTCTCTCTGTTTATACCAAGGAAGAACCAATGACGGAGCAACTGCTGGCTAATTTTAAGGAACCGTTCAGCAAACATGGGATTGGCTGACACAAGAAAAATATGCTCAAGCAATTAAATACTGTTAAGGTAGACAAGGCCCCTGGACCGGATGGTATACACCCAAGGGTACTGGGCCCAACCATTATTACTAATCTTTAGGGATTCTTTCAGCTCGGGCATAGTTCCATTAGATTGGCGCAGGGCAGATGTTGTGCCCCTAATTAAAAAGGGATCAAAATCTCAACCGGGTAATTACAGGTCAGTAAGCTTAACATCGGTAGTGGGTAAATTATTTGAAGGGTTGCTAATGGTATACATTCAAGATCATATCTTGATCCATAATCCAGTTAGTAGAAGTCAACAAGACCCAGTGGTAATGAGAGGAATCAAGGATTTTCATATCAGAAATCAGGCAGACCCCTCCACCAGTCTGTTTAGAGTAGTGGCTAATGCATATTTGGAAAAGTATCCCTCTGAGGTTGAAAGAGGAAGCTATGAAAGCTGGTCTGGTGGTAATAGATTTGGTAGATGATTATCTTGATACCAGAATGACCACTAGTATAAGGAATCGGATTGTTAAAACCGCTCCCCCTGCATATAAGTCAGTAGTAATGACTTTATTGTTATCAACCGAGAATGATGAACCCATTGGTAAAGTGGTGGAAAAAATGAGGGAGTTGCAAGATATGGGGGAGTGGGATAAATCTGATAAACCCGCTAGACCTGAGAGGTCTGAGAGGGGACAGAATAATGGACAGGGACCTAGGGGTCAGTCCACAAGTCAATCTGGAGGGCCTCCTAGAGTGTCAAGGAAGGAAATGTTTCAGGCTTTGCTAAAAGCCCCTAAAAGAGTCCCTAAGGAGAAAATAGATGGACAGGATACGAGTGTGTGGTGGACATTGAGATTTTCAGAAATCGTATCCATGGGAGGAAATGGCCACGATGGTGGCTACATAGGTTCAGGGACAAATTACACCTTCTGCTCCTCCTCCTGAGGATAGTGACAGTGATTCAGCATAGGTAGTCAGCCAAGCCCCTGTATGGGTTAAGAGGGACGATAGACCCTACATTCATCTGGCCATACATTGGAAATGTCCCCGCATTAATTGACACAAAAAGACGAGTATTGAAATATGTCCCGTAATGGTAGGCAAGGTACAAAATGCCACCAGTGCATATACCTTCAGCTAGTAAATTGGTAGCTATGAAAGAATATAGGATAACTTGAGGACATAAAGAAATTGGAGAAACAATTAAAGATTTAGTAGAGGTGGGGGTGATGAAGCCAACCACTACTGCATGGAATAATCCAGTCTGGCCTGTCAAAAAGAGTGACGGGTCTTGGCGGATGACAGTTGACTCACGAATTCAATAAATATATCCCACCGCTGACAGCAGCTGTACCTGATACTATAACCATTGTGGAACATATCCAGAGCCACAGTGGGGAGTGGTATGCGGTAATAGACTTGGCAAATGCCTTTTTCACTATTCCCATAGAGGAAAAGGCGCAAGATCAGTTTGCCTTTACCTGGCTAGGTAGGCAATATACCTTCACGAGACTGCCACAAGGGTGGATACACAGTCCAACTATATGCCACCAGATGGTGGCTGAGCATTTAGATGAGTTCCCTTTATCACCGCAGATGCAGATCTCATTATATTGACGATATAATGATTCAAGGTTCCACTGAGCAGGAGGTGAGAGAACAATTAGAAAAGCTGCTGAGTCATATGAAAGCGAAAAGGGTGGGAAATTAATGATAACAAAATTCAAGGACCGTCTCAAGTTTTTTTGGGAATTCAATGGAATAGGGGGCATAGGGAGATTTTGCCAAAGGCTAGGCAAAAGATTCTGGATTTTCCTACCCCAAGACGAAGCAGGAAACACAATCCTATATAG
Organism: Spea multiplicata; assembly: GCA_009364415.1. Lineage (NCBI taxonomy): Eukaryota > Metazoa > Chordata > Amphibia > Anura > Pelobatidae > Spea > Spea multiplicata. Next base: position 30,799 of record VKOC01006975.1, read on the forward strand.
GATTGTTTGGATTTTGGAGACAACATCAACCGCATTTGGGTCATTTGCTGTCTCCCTTGTACAAGGTAACCAGGAAAAAGTATGAATTTTCCTGGGGAGAACTGCAGCAAATGGCATTTGAAAAAGTGAAAGAAGCGATTCAGCAGGCAGTAGATCTGTAGCCAATAAAGGAAGGACAGGTAGAATTACATGTGTCCGTTCAGCATATGTATGCCAATTGGTCACTATGGCAAAAACAAGGGGCGAAAAGGGTACCTCTTGGATCCTGGAATAGGAAACTACCTGATGCAGGAGAAAAATATACTCTGCTGGAGCAGCAATTGCTAGCATGTTATTGGGCTTTAGTGGAAACAGAACAATTGACGTTGAACCATGAGGTATTGTTAAGACCACAAATACCCATAATGCAATGGATTCTTTCTAATCCCAAATCAAATAGAATAGGACATGCCCAAGAGCAGAGTGTCATAAAATGGAAATGGTATATTTCCGAAAGAGCTAAGAAAGGGGAAGGGGGGGTAGCAACATTACACGAGAAGGCTGCTGAGATAACCCCCGGGCACGAGAAGGGCAGCTTCAATTGCAAGCACCCACAATGGAGGAATCCCCAGTAAAATGGGGAAAACCTTACTCCGCAATCAGAGCAAGAACATGCTTGGTTCACTGACGGGTCCGCCAAATATGTCAGTGGTGGAAAAGTGTGGTATTTAATCCTAGGCTTGAGAAAACTCTTGTAATGGAAGGAGAAGGGAAAAGTAGTCAATATGCGGAGCTTTATGCTGTTTTTATGGCATTAAAACAGGAACAAGGTGATGAATGTCACCTGTACACAGATTCTTGGTCAGTGGCCAATGGGCTAGCCACCTGGCTAATGGGATGGAAAAAACATGATTGGCAGATCCATGGGAAAGAATTGTGGGGAAAAGAAATTTGATGGGACATTGAAGAATTTGTAAAAACAACAAAATGTACTGTTTTTCATGTTGATGCTCATGTTCCCCTTGACTCATTGGAACGTTTGTATAATTCCCAAGCAGATGCGGCAGCTAATATCTCTACTGCCGCAACCGATACTTACAAAGAGAAAGAAGCATGGCTTCAAGGTACTTCCCTTTGGGCACATCAAAAAAGCGGACATCTGGGAGAAAAAGCCACTCACAGGTGGGCGCAGGAAAGGGAAATTCCGATTACGCTGGACATGATTAAGATGATAATTGCACAATGTCCAGTTTGTCAACATACACAGAAAAGGGATGTTCCACACACAGTAATGGGACACATAGGAAGAGGGCAGTTGACAGCACAGATATGGCAAATGGATTTCATTGGGCCTTTACCAGAAAGTAGAGGGTGCAAATATGTTTGCACCGCTGGGGATACTTATTCTGGAGTGATGGTTGGATTCCCTTGCAAAACCGCCACTCAGTGGAGTACCCTAAGGACTCTGGAAATAATTACTCAGTATTATGGTACTCCTTTGCAAATACAAACTGATAATGGATCACATTTTAGTGGACAGCAGGTAAAAGATTATGCTAGACAGTATAATATTGAATGGGTCTATCATATGCCCTACTATCCCCAAGCTGCAGGGTTAGTGGAAAGAATGAATGGAATATTAAAAGCAACTCTAAAGAAACAGACCGGAACTGATAGCTATGGGCATAGCTAAAATAATTTAACTGAAGCTTTGAGAATAATAAACAATAGGCCCATTACTGACTCTATGACTCCTTTAATGAGAATGTTAACACCAAATCTGAGGTCCATCCCAGCAGCCGCCGGGGGCGCCCTATAGGGGCTTGAGCGTTTTCATGTATTTTCCAATAAATGGTTAAGATCATTGAATCTACCTTTACAGTATTATAGATACTGTAAAGGTAGATTCAATGATCTATTTAAAAATACAGGAAAACGCTCAAGCCCCCTATAGGGCGCCCCCGGCGGCTGCTCGGATGGACCTTTATGCTGTAGAAACTACTGTTATCCCAACTGGAAAAGTTAAAGCGATATGCACTGGAATAGGATGTAAGATTCCTGATAATTATTTTGGGCAAATTTCGACCAGGTCAAGTTTCGCCATTAAGGGAGCAGTAGTTTTGGGGGAGTTATTGATGCAGACTATCAGGGGGAAATTAAGATCTTAATGATTAACCTGGGAACAGAGCAGGATAAATGTTATTTAAGAGAATAATGCTACCTTTTGTGTTACAGATCTCACTTGGAATCCTTGGATTCTTGGAATCCTTGGGATTGGGTGTTGGTCATTCCAGGAAGTGATGGCTGGACTCCTGGTGTGCCTGTAACCAACACAAATCGAAGTCAAGCAACATGGAGTTGGAGGAATTCTACTCAAACAAGAACACAAGATAATTTTACTTGTGATTCTAATCAAGCATGTGATATCCTTAATGTTACGTTTGATGGAACTATGTGGGCGGGACCAGAAGAAGAAGGTCACCAGGGTTATCGCCAGGGTTATCGAGCAATGTACGCTTTACATCGAAGTGACGGACAAGTTAATATCAGCTCTCAAGTTAATATCTCTTGCTGTCAAAGATCTTCTGATTTCCCATATCTTGCAAGTGAAGAACAAAAAGAATTGTACAAGAATTGTACAAAAGCTGGGTTAACTTTTATATTCTATTTGAACGAAACTGGTGTGATAACATGTGCCAATAGTACTGAAATAAGTAATCGAACATGGTGGACACAAAGTTTGATTTTTGTAAATATGAATGCATCCAAACTTGATCTTGGACATATTAAAAGGGTCCCATCGACATGTATAAATGTAGGAACCCAAGCACAGAAAACAATAATCTATAGTCTATAACGTTCCCACCAACAAAAATGTGTTTGGTACGAAAGAAAAGAGCGTGGTATGATACTATACTAGGAGGGTATGGAGCTCTTGCAGGAACAATAAATGGGTTTGATATTGAGACTTTAGCTAATTGGCTGCATAAGGCAGGAAGCCAACTGAAGGATGTTTTATCCTTACAGGCACGATGGATGCCAACCACCATAAAATTAACAAAAGAACAAGCTGGGATAGATACTATTATGGTTGATTTACAAACAGCATCCATTAATTGGTCAGTATGTACGTTGCAGACCATTTATCAGCAGCAACAAAAGGATACGGTCAAAACTATGTTAATGACGGGAAATGAGCAAGTTTGGAGAACTTTATAATAACTCCATAGCATATAATTATTGGCTGCAAATAAGTCCTCAGAAGATGCAATGTGATGACACCCACTGTACAGGAGTTATCATAGTATATAATGTAACCAAACAAGAGGTGATGATTCATAGTGTTGCCTTTGATTTTTGGGATACCGGGAAGCATGCATTTTTGGGTGCCTCAGTTTCACGGACAATACATAGACAAGCAGAATAGAACTCATGATTTAAATTTGTGTGAATCAACGCTAGAGGGCATGATTTTCAAAATACAATCAGCAGTATATGGACCTTGTTTGCTGCAAAATACTATAAATGTATGTGAATGGTTAATTCTACCTTTGGAAGTAGGCTTAATGGTAGAAATAGCTCCCCAGGAGTTATGTGTAGCAACAAATGTTCCAGTTGTCCCGGGGATGCAAGTACCATTTTCCGGATGTTTACGAAATGTATCAACTTTTCAATGGGACATACATTTTAACACCAGAAAGCGATAAAACTGTAGTGAGGCATTGACAACCCCTAGAATTGGGGGTATCAAATTGGGATTTGAACTTAACAAAGTTAAAAGAAATTTTGGAACAAACTAAGGAATTGAAACAAATCATTAAACAATTTAATACATCTTTAGACAAACATATGCTTAGCACCACTATAGTGGCAAATAAGGTAATCAAACTTGCCATCATTGGTGGGATATATTTCTGGGATATTCTCCCTCTGCGCAGCAAGCTATGAATTGGACAATTCACCCACTATTGATAGTAATGATAGTGGTAACAATACTGTCCATATGGAATTGCTATATGGCTTATAGAGTATTATGCAAAAACCTCAAGGAATTATGGTCTCTTATGTTACCAGCGGATAATCATTTAGTTAAGGACCGAATGTGATATGAATGTGACAAGCATGGGGTGCGATTGAATAAATTAGTATATTCAGTCAGCCAATAGGATGGTAACTAATATGATTCCCCGCTGCTATAGTCAGAAATATAGAGGTTTATTTAGTTCAGAACTTGTTGTGCAGAACCAGAATTATGACTCATCTCATGATTTCCTATGAAGAAAACAACTTAAATGCGCATGATCAGCATACGTTGGTCATGTACTCAAATCTTCTAGAATGTTACTACTAGAATTATACTATGCATGTATGCGCGTGATACTCATAGGATACAGGTGTTTTTATTCATTCACTGCACCAGATCGGAAACATTCTTGTCAACAAGTTAGTGTATAAATGAACTGGGATTTGCAGGAGAATTCGGGACTTACTGAGGC
>VKOC01006976.1:0-15496 GCA_009364415.1 Spea multiplicata
TCCGACAGAACCTCCTACACTCCAACAAACACTTTTCAATCCACACCCTTCTTTCCATCACGAGGACGCCCTTGGAGGGCCAGAGGTCACAGAGGCTACCCCAAATCCAGACCTCCTACAGGTGAGTGCTCTAATTCCACTTTTTTCCCATATTCCCTTAGGGGGAAGGCTCAAACATTTTTTCCACAATTGGACTATGATTACGTCAGACACCTGGATTCTAAACACCATCTCAGGGTATCAGATAGAGTTTGTCTCCCCTCCTAGACAACTAACAAAACCTCATCCTATTATATTTTCAAAAATAGATCAAAATCTCATAAGAATAGAAATCAAAGAATTACATTCCAAGGGAGCAATTTTTCCAATCCCACCTCAATACCCTGGGTTTCTGAGCAACCTATTTTTAGTAAAAAAGAAGTTTCTGAGCAACCTATTTTTAGTAAAAAAGGACGGAGGTTACAGACCCGTCATAAATTTGAGAACCCTCAACAATTATGTCAGATATCAGAATTTCAAAATGGAAGGGATCCATCTTTTAAGAGACCTTTTAATTCAAGGGGATTGGTTGGTCTCAAAGATGCCTATCTCACAGTCCCAATTCATCCTTCTTCTCAACCCTATCTACAATTCTGTTGGGAAAATCAAACTTGGCAATTCACCAGCCTACCATTCGGCCTTTCTTCAGCACCATGGTGCTTTAGGAAACTCCTGAAACAGGTAGTAGCCACTCTAAGAAGTCGAGGGGTTTGTCTTATAATTTATTTAGACGACATTCTCTTAATGGCCCAATGATTACCACTCATTCATCTACATATGCAATGGACAGTATCGTTACTCTCGGACCTCGGATTTTTAATCAATCGCCAAAAATCGGTTTTAACCCCAGGAAAGACTATAGAATTTCTAGGTTTTATAATAGACACCCAATCGGCTCTTCTCAGTCTCCCTTCCAGGAAACTAAAAACAATTCGAAGGGAGATTTACTCCATACTAAACAAACAATTAGTTTCCTTAAGGAGAATTGCTCGTGTTGTGGGTCTACTTTCAGCCTCAATACAGGCCATTTTCCCAGCCCCTTTACATTACAGAGCCCTTCAACGTCTCAAAACCCGACATTTAAGAGACGGTTTAAGTTACTCGGACGAGATAACCCTCGATTCAGACACCAAGGAAGAACTTCTTTGGTGGCTACAACACATCCAAGCCTGGAATGGAAAAACCATTTTCAACTCCTTACCAGACCTAATTATAGAATCCGACGCAAGTCTATCAGGATGGGGTGCTCGCTGTGGACCTTTTTCCACAGGGGGCAAATGGTCCATAAAATAATCCCATCTCCATATCAATTGCTTGGAACTCCTGGCGGGGTGTTTCGCTCTCAAGAGTTTTGCGAAAAACAAATCGCATTGCTGCATTCTTTTACGGATGGACAATGTGTCTGCTGTACAATATGTCAATCGATTGGGAGGTACGAGATCAAAACTTCTAGCCGACATTGCAAAAGACTTGGCATTTTTGTCTGGACAGGGATATTGTTTTGAGAGCGGAATATCTCCCAGGACTATCCAATTCCATAGCGGATGGGAATTCCAGATTTTTGGTAGATACCAGCGACTGGAATCTGAATCCCTTGATTTTCCAACAAATCCGTTCTATTTGGGGCCCTCTTCATATAGACCTATTCGCCTCACTTTTAAATCGCCAACTTCCTCAGTTTTTTCAGTTGGCGCCCCGATCCCGAAGCACTGAGAGTAGATGCTTTTCTTCAAACTTGGCCAACCATGACCCTATATTCCTTCCCTCCATTTGCTCTCATCCCGAGAGTGGTGATTCATACAATAGCCATGAAATCAACTCTAGTTTTAATAACCCCACGATGGCCCTCTCAAACTTGGTTCCCTCAACTCCTAGGGATGACCGTAGATTTTCCCCGTATTCTACCAGCAATACACAATATCCTTCGGGATCCACAGGGGAACCCTCATCCTCTAATTACATCGGGACAACTTTCTCTGGTTGCTTGGTTAATCTCAGGACAACAGAATCTGATCCGGGATTTTCACAATCAACTAGAGACATCCTTTCAGAGGCCTGGGCTCCAGGTACCAGGACAGCTTACAGATCAGCCTAGAAATTATGGCTTCATTGGTGCATGCAACGGGATTTGGATCCCATTCATGCATCTATCTCCCATATCTTAAATTTTCTCTCTTTCTCTTTTGATGAAGGAAAAGCATATCGTACAATAAATGTTTATCGTTCTGCTATTTCTTCTAATCATTCACCGATTGATTCTATCCCTGTAGGTAAACACCCCCTAATTTGCAAATTAATGAAAGGAATTCGCTTCAAGAGGCCCCCTCTTCCCAAATATCAATCTACTTGGGATGTTAGTGTTCTTCTAAACCTTATCATCTCATGGGGAGATAATGACTCATTAACTTTAAAATTACTTTCATTTAAACTTACAGTTTTACTATGTCTTATATCTTTTAAGAGGGTTTCTGACGTAAAAGCGCTAGACATATCCCGTAGACACTATTCTCCTCAAGGGGTTCACTTTTCTATATCTAGACGTACAAAAACAAATTTACAAACAATTTTTTTTTTAACCCTGCATTTCCTCACCATAATAACTTGTGTGTAGTTCGCTGCTTAAAAACATATGAATCAAAAACTATTAATCTTAGAACCCAATCTTCTCAATTACTCATTTCCTATTGTAAACCATACTTACCTGTATCTTCTCCTACTTTAGCTAGATGGGTTAGACAAACTATGAACTTAGCAGGTATTGATACCAAGAAGTTTGGCGCCCATTCAACTAGAGGAGCCATGTCTACCAAAGTTCTTCAAGCAGGAGGTTCCCTATCGGATATTCTTAAAGCAGCCAATTGGTCATCTGAATCAACATTTAAAACCTTTTATTTTAGACCTGAATCTCATGTGTCTATGTCTATTCTTTAGAAATATGATACTTAAATTAATGAATGTATTTTACAGATCTTAGCTTTAAACTTGCATAATATGAAGCCTGTCTGCCATAAAATTTGAGATTTTCCTAACCTTGGTGACGGAAAATATGGATTTTATTAAAGACAGGAGACGAATATTATCCCACCCAATTAACCCAACCCTTATTTATTTCCTATAGTTTAATGGACGACAACAGAAGTTTTTCCAGGTTCAAGATGCAACCTACCTGAGTTTCGATGTTATGACGGTTCTTCTGATTACAGTTTTTTCCTACTTCAATCATATCACATCAAAGAAAGAGGAAGTGAAAGAGGACTCCAGATGTTATATTACCTAGGCTACATGCTGATTGGTTACTAGTTACCTGTTACACACCTGACTAATTTTAAAAAACGTTTACTTTACATTGTTAACTCTTGCTGCTATGAGTAGTAAAGAAAGATTTAATGCATAATATTCGCCTCCTGTCTTTAATAAAATCTATATTTTCCGTCACCAAGGTTAGGAAAATCTCAAATTATGTTACTTTGTACAAATGTTCTAAAATGAGGAGGGACCCCCAAGAAACCATACTAAAATGAAACAGAGAACTCAGATTTTTTGCATTTTGTTGTTTTTTTTCACTCCGACCCATGCTCTCTCACACTGTCTCTGACACTCTCTCAATATCTTCCTACCTTCTTTGTAAACCGCTTTCATATGCCTTTTTTGTTGGTGGAGAAGGTAGGGAGACATTGACAGAGAGCAAGAAAGAGTGTGAGAGATTGTGAGTGGCAACAAATTTCATTTCCAAACTTCTTCCAAACCAAAAGGGCTGGAAACAAAATGTTTTGTCCAAAAACAAAACAAAAAATCATTTCTGCTCTATTTGCACAAGTCTAATGCATATACATCCACGTCTACTGGATACATAAGATGAGGGATATTAAGAAAATTATTCTGTTTAAGTTATATTTATTATACGAAATGGAATTTATGGGGAAACAAAGGGTTAAAATGTTTTGGGTGTTTTGTTATGCATGGTTTACTCCACACTAGGTTAAATTAACGTGCCTGGAAATAAAAATTGGTTTTCTAGTTAAAATGCAAGCTACGCATAGGATGGTCACCTTAATGATGGCAAAACGCTGGAAATTGGTCTGGCCTATGACTTGTAAAACTGTGCCCAACCTTCAGCACTCAAAGGGTTAATATGACTTTTACATTAAATGAAACAGTAATTATGAGTGATTGCAAGGCTTCTTAATTAGCATATTAACGAATGTATTTATTTGACGTGCATAATAATTGATTAGTTGTTTCACATTGGTGAATCTCCCTTCTCATATTTATCTGATATGAATTTTTAAAAGTGCATACTAATTACTTTATAACGTAGTTACCTGAGCTATTTACTTTTCAATAAGGTGCTCTCTGTGGTGGATTTGTGTGCCACATCTTACACTTTGCAGCAGTAATTACCTTGCACAAATACTTTGCCCATGTGCAAAGTCCTAGAGTTACAATAGTTACCATAGAATCAGAGTTTTGTTATGTATGTGTTTGTCTTGACATAACAACATAAATCATTCAAACGATTTTCACAGAATCTGCAACTTTTAATGCCAAGTAAGAGACACCAGGCCAATTTCACCTCATTTTTCACATTATAGAAACTGCAAACATAATTTGTGCCCCGTTATGCCTTATAGCCATCACCCTTTTAGTTAAGTACCATATTGTGCACACAAGTTCTCAAGTGCCTCTGGTCTTGATCAGTAGTGGGGTATACCAAGTCTAAGATCTCAAGGTCAGTCAAGGACCCACAACAAGGACTTTTATAAAAATCCCAAGCCATTAACTTTAATGGAACACGATGCAAACATTTGAAAATGTTTCACATCATACATCAATGAACACTGCCATAAGATCCTGTCAGTTCCTACATGGAGAAGGTCAATAATGCATCTACCACAGATGAATCACAATATAGAGATAAAGTCAGAGAAGCCAGGAACAGATCAAAGTAGTGATGAATATCTGGCAGCAACTCACATGTTTCTCTTTCTAGGCTTATTGTGAAAGTATTAGTTCAAGACACTGCCCTTGAGAAAAGTAGACCTGATTCATTATAGCAAATAGTCCAAGTATTGTACATTTCCATGTGTTATGCTTAATAGGAAATATATGTTTTTTCCTTCTTTTTACTTGTATAATTGTCAACAGCTTTTCTAAAAGTGGAACATGATGTGCAGAGGATAATTTATTGTATATCTCATTATATATGAGATATATATATATATATATATATATATATATATATATATAATATATATATATATATATATTATATTATATATGAGTATAAAAGCCTTCTGGCACTTCCAGCCTAGCGGCTGCTATATGATATACATGAGCCTGCTGACTAGATGTGAGTGGCTGCATGCGATGCTGTATATGTGTATCAAGCCAGTTAAAGCACACTCAATGACCCAATCTGCCACTGGATTGGCAGTAAAGGTAAGTATACGGTGTCATCTGCCACCAGCCCGCTCTGTCCATGCCCTTTTACAAAGATCAGGTGAGCAGAGCCTCAGAACATGTCTGTATTACTTATGCTCATTTCTCCCTGGGGTCTTTCCTATCCAGACCAAGCACAACTATAAATGAGCGGGTTGGTGATTGGTTTAGTAATTTCAAAGATTAAAACTTTTCTTAAATAATAAGAGGTAATAGAAGTAAATGTTTGCTTACATGCTGTTGTACTTGGGCACTTTATATATGGCTCAAGTATAACCACCATCTGCAGACACCTGCATCCACAATCTCCAATAGGAAGGTTGTAAAACTAAAACCAAAAATTGTAAAAAATATTAACAATAATTCCAGGTATGCTGGCTTCCTGATTTTCTTTTGTGTTCTTTTTTTGTCCTATTTGCACAGGTGCCTTGATTTGTGCAGATTAAAGAGAAAAATACTGGTTGATCTACCTTCTCTGTAGAGAAGCTCTTATCTTGGTAATAAACTTGTGTATGTTATGCTATTTAATCCTTTGGCCAAGAGGAATGGTTAAAGCCATTCAAAAGTGTAGCAAAAGGGTTCTCATGTAAAGGTTAGGTACTGGTGGTCTAATGATGAAATTTACATTAAAGTCATTTAAGCAAGCATGGGATAGGCATAAGGCCAAGCTAGATATAGGATAAGGGCAGGTACTAAAGGAAAGTACTCAGAGGTTGGGCAGACTGGATGGGCCTACTGGTTCTTATCTGCCGTCACTTTCTATGTTTCTACATGGAAGTACACCCTGATCCCTTAGTATATAATTGCTAACAGATGCTGTCTAATGCCCCAACCTTACAGTGTTTTCTTGGAAGGTTTCCCAGGCACTGAGTATATACCGGTAAGTGGCTGTGTAAGAGGGTATTCAGCAATAAATTGTGCATTCTTGTAAAAAATATGAAATAACTGTTTCTCTAATGATTTTCCAGGTGACCATGTAACTGTCTGTCTTTGTGGGTTAAAGGTTGGTGCTGCTGCTGCTTGCTGACGGTGACATGCTTATTTACCAGTTGGCACGTAAAATCCTTTAGTACACAGCTGCCCTTCACATCACAGGGTATTTTTTTGCATTACGTGACATGCCAGCTAGCCTGCACTTGTTGGTTTTTCTACTTTGTCCACTTAATCATGCCATACAAAAGAAGTCCAAGCCTGAAATCCCAAAATAAACAGGAGAAGCTGAGTAAATCTCATTCCTGGCAGCTACACCTGTACCTCTACAAATGCATCTAAATGCCACACTGTGTCAAACTGCCACGTCCTTGGCATTTTGATATCATGTTATTGTTATAGGTTTTGATTATGTCACTTTCATAGTACCAGCCTAGCGAAGAATTTGTTTACCATTACATCACTTGGATGTCCCCAACATTCTTTTGCAGTATAATCACTGCATTTTTTGTGAAAAAAGCATGTGAGAGACATGCAAACAAAGTAACACAAGGACCATTTATGGGGCAAGATTGGTTAAAATATAGCAGTGGTACTACAGATTGAGCAATGACATCAGAGGCCCAGCCAAAAAGGGGCTCACTATACCTTGAAACACCCCTAATGCAAGGGAAAATGGGCGGGGAGCGGGGCGTGTCAAGAACCCGCTCCCACGACCCGGAGGATACACTGCTCTTACACACATCTGCCCATACACATACACACACCAGCTTACAAACACACACACATATACACATACACTCTCCTTATACCCCTTTCTCCCGATCCCTTACCTTTCTCATCTTTCATCCTCCATCCTGTGGTGGGAGCGCAATGTCTGTTGTTTCATTTCAGACCACTCATGATGCCTGGGTGGGCACTGCTGATGAGCAAGGCTGATTGGGGAGATCACAATCTTATACCTGCCTCGGCGCAGCCCTGAAGACCGGCCCAGGGAAGGTCGGCCTCTTCACTTGCCCCCTCCACTATAGATACGCAGTTTTAGGGGCTTCATGGTGAATCACATTTCTGGCAGCGGGCGGGTGTGGCCATACATTTAGAAGGCACTGTGCATATTGGTCCTGCAGCTAGGGGGGTTCCAAATTGGGTGGGGGGAGGGCAACGATTAATCTAGCCCCCCTGTAACAACGCCTATGCCTAATAGGGTTGGAGTCAATTTCCTCCACACCAAACTTGTCAAACCATGTCTTCAGGGATCTTGCTTTGTGCATAGGGGAACAGTAGTGCAGGAAAAGGTGTCCCCACAGTGATGCCACAAAGTTGTAAGCATAAAATTGTTTAAAATGTATTGTATGCTATAGCATTAACATTACCCTTCACTGAAACTTAGTGGGCTAGCCAAACCCTGAAAAACAGCCCCACATGTTTGTGTGATGTGAGTGCTTCAGCATGGCTTATCAGTAAAGTAGGTTTAATTGCTCCCTCACAGTGTCTGCTGAGACCCAACCTCCTCACAGGGACTACTTAGTCCGACAATCTCCACTAGCGGGACCTATTCTGCACTACTGGGCCCACAAGGGATTATCTGCACCTACAGGATCCAGGGGCCTGATCCACACCCTGGACCCTAATCCTCACTAACAGGCATAAAAAGCCTCTAAACTAATTTACAGGCCAAAATAGAGGGCTTTAAGGGTTCAGTCACCCCCCGCAAACTGGGCTCCAGAGGCTGTGTTATTTCTAAACTAAGTGTAATGGTCCTGTGCCCCACAAAGGAGAAGGAGGTAGATAAGAAGAGGAAAAGGCACACGATGATAAAATTTCACATACCAGCTGCCTCATAGTCACATGGAAGCACTCCGTTATGCTCATGGTTCATTATGGGCTGTAGACTTGCCTTCTTCATGAATGGCAGAGAGAAAACTGATGATAGATGATAATTTAACTAATTAAAGCCCTTGAAAGAGCATAGAGACCTGGCCCCCAGCTTGGCCAGGCCCAGTACACCAGTGACCCTATTGCCCCATATTGAATGTATTTTTGCCACTTTACATATGTTGTTGGCTCCTATTGTGTATATCTTTATTGTGTGCATTATTTGGTTTAAATATTTTTTTAATGAATCCAAAGAGATTTTTCACTTGCAGTCTGTTTTTAAAAAATAAATAAAAATACAGTGTATATACTGAGATGCCACAGATTTTCTTTTAGCTGATTTTGGCGATTGAGCAAGTTATTTTATCACATTTCTCACTTTCACACAAAATCTCCCAAGTCCTCATTGTGACAGGACAGACCTGTACCCCTACTGGTTACACCTACCAAATCGTGCTTCCTTCCATCGAGACACCAGCGGTGAATGAGACTAGCACTGGCAAGACCTGTGTCCTCAGTTTCAGGGGTTACCATGACGCTCATCAGAGATTAGTGTAATTTGACTAGAGATTCTCTTGAGGTCTTTATAGATCCCATGAATTTCTTTTGTAAATATCAGACACAGCTAAAGGTACCATAGCGACAGCACCAGACTCTTGTAGTGTATACTAAATTCCTTGAAAAATTCCTGAAAATAAAAAATACTTTTTAGTATGGTATTATAAAAAAACAAACCTACTAGCCAAGATGGGCTGTGGAAAAAAATAACAAAACAGGATCCAAAGTGTCCACCACACCTGGTATAAACATTTGAGCATGCCTAGATTTGGACCTCCCTGAGTACTCAAGAAAGCACCTCAGGCTTCATGCTGCCTCACCCACTAGGCCAGAAGATCAAGTGGCTGCCTCTCTCGGGTACTACACTTAATCTCAGTCAGAAGATCAAACAGTGATCAAGAAGCAGGGGATTAGCGAGGGTACAGACCCTGCATGGTTCATACCACACTATCTGATGTTGGCCAGGGAGTCAGTAGTGATTACACAGGTAACAAATATGTTAAAAAATAGGAGGGAGGAATTGGGTCCCAAAGAGGGACTGTTCCTCCTAAAGATCTCTGACAAACTCCTTGTGCTCTAAAGGAGGTCCTGTTACAGGATGTACAGGAAGTAATAGGGGATTCGTCGTTAAACAAACGTATAACAAAACACTCAATTGTTTTGTGATGAATTGTGTGCAAAACCATTGCATGTGCAGGAGTTATAAAAAGTGATGAGAAAAAAGTTAGTATTTCTAGAGATTTGGTAGGTAATTGTCCACTCTAGCTCTCTATTAATCAGTAGCTAACCTTGGCTGTAAAACAAATTGGGAATTTATATTAACATGTTATTGTTAACATTGTAAATATAGTAAAATATGTTACTGGTGCTGATTGTGAAAATGAATCATTGCATTAGCATCCCACATGTGCATAAAGTTAAAAGGATCACTGAAATGGATGTATTTGACAAAACAAATGAAGACATTTCCCCCACCATTAACAAGCTCCTACCCACTTTTTATTGCTTGTCACCAGTTGTTTGACAATCTTTGTTTAAGGTTTCTTTAAAATGAACAATTAAACATCCTCACCTTTCTTTAGTGGTATCACTATAATCACTATGGTTTCCACAAAATATTCTGTATGCCAATACTGAGTCAGTTAAAAACAAACATTAGAATGCTCTCAATGTGTCATTGATATATACAGTGGGGCAAAAAAGTATTTAGTCAGCCACAATTGTGCAAGTTCTCCCACTTAAAAATGAGATGAGAGAGGCCTGTAATTTTCACCATTGGTACACTTCAACTATGAGAGACAGAATGAGACAACAAAGTCCATAAATCGCATTGTCTGATTTTTAAAGAATTTATTTGCAAATTATGGTGGAAAATAAGTATTTGGTCAATAACAAAAGTTCATATCAATACTTTGTTATATACCCTTTGTTGGCAATGACAGAGGTCAAACGTTTTCTGTAAGTCTTCACAAGGTTTTCACACACTGTTGCTGGTATTTTGGACCATTCCTCCATGCAGATCTCCTCTAGAGCAGTGATGTTTTGGGGCTGTCACTGGGCAACACGGACTTTCAACTCCCTCCAAAGGTTTTCTATGGGGTTGAGATCTGGAGACTGGCTAGGCTACTCCAGGACCTTGAAATGCTTCTTACGAAGCCACTCCTTCGTTGCCCGGGCGGTGTGTTTGGGATCATTGTCATGCTGAAAGACCCAGCCTTGTTTCATCTTCAATGCCCTTGCTGATGGTTTTCACTCAAAATCTCACGATACATGGCCCCATTCGTTCTTTCCTTTACACGGATCAGTCGTCCTGGTCCCTTTGCAGAAAAACAGCCCCAAAGCATGATGTTTCCACCCCCATGCTTCACAGTAGGTATGGTGTTCTTTGGATGCAACTCAGCATTCTTTCTCTTCCAAACACGACGAGTTAAGTTTCTACCAAAAAGTTCTACTTTGGTTTCATCTGACCATATGACATTCGCCCAATCCTCTTCCGGATCATTCAAATGCTCTCTAGCAAACTTCAGACGGGCCCGGGCATGTACTGGCTTAAGCAGGGGGACACGTCTGGCACTGCATGATTTGAGCCCCTGGCGGTGTAGTGTGTTACTGATGGTAGCCTTTGTTACTTTGGTCCCAGCTCTCTGCAGGTCATTCACTAGGTCCCCCCTTGTGGTTCTGGAATTTTTGCTCACCGTTCTTGTGATCATTTTGACACCACGGGGCAAGATCTTGCGTGGAGCCCCAGATCGAGGGAGATTATCAGTGCTGTATGTCTTCCATTTTCGAATAATTGCTCCCACAGTCGATTTTTTCACACCAAGCTGCTTGCCTATTGCAGATTCAGTCTTCCCAAGTTCAAACAGGTGCCATTAATACAGGTAACGAGTGGAGGACAGAGGAGACTCTTAAAGAAGATGTTACAGGTCTGTGAGAGACAGGAATCTTGCTTGTTTGTAGGTGACCAAATACTTATTTTACAGAGGAATTTACCAATGAATTCATTCGAAATCCTACAATGTGATTTCCTGTATTCTTTCCCCCCATTCTGTCTCTCATAGTTGAAGTGTACCTATGGTGAAAATTACAGGCCTCTCTCATCTTGTAAGTGGGAGAACATGCACAATTGGTGGCTGACTAGATACTTTTTTGCCCCACTGTATATATATATATATATATATATCGGGATTTCTCTTTCAAGCCCATAGGTACTGCCTGTTCCTTGCAGCCTTGAACTGTCTCATTGAATGGTAAACTGTTAAGAGTACTGTATACTCCCAAGGGGGCAGTTATGCCATTTAACCTACTTCTGATAATTACAAAATGTAGCATTTCAAGATACAGTTTTGCTTTTCATTCTGTCTTTACCAGTTGGCATTACCTACACAAATACAGCTCCTTTTCAGTAAAATGTAGCCTATGAACCACAGCAGGATGGAACCAGTGGTGGTTGCCTGTCTACCTGACTAAAAAACTTTGCCTCCAGTCCCTGACTATCTCAACAAGCTGGACATAAAGAGGTGTCAGGAAGGACTCCATCTACTACTGCCCTTGGCTGTCTGCTAGGCCTATGTTTGCCAAGGCTGTTTGTTAACAATTGCTCTTGCTGTCAGCCACATAAAAGTGCATAGTGTCTCATTATTGTGCATTTCTGGATTCACATTTTAATTGTGTCAAAAATATTAATGATATTATAAAAATATACATTTTAGTTTCCTTAGCTGCATTCATTGCACGCTAGACACCCCCAGCAATATTGCAACGAGTGTAAAATAATTTTTTTTTTTGCCGCAAACTTTATGGTGAAACATTTATGGTGAAACATTTATGGTGAAATAGCTGCCATGAAAATCACCCTAGTGACATACTCTGGGCTGCCTAATTTTAAGAAATATAACATTTTATGGGTAATTTGATAGTTGGACCCCCAAACAAATTAACAGAAAGGGAATGCATGAATGATTCAATTGGTGAGTATATTTAATCTACTCTACTCTAGACACTCAATTGCTTTCATGCCAGCATCTCCTGCAAATGGGACATGGGCCCAATAATCCAGTGTCAAAACATGACAAAGCTATGCATATGGGGCATCAATGTTCTCAGAGGATGTTGTATTACACAAATTGGGATGCTTTTCTTTATGTGCAACACATACACAGCAACATTGCTGAGATATGTGAAAATCTTTGCCACATACTTTGGAAGACATTTCTGGTTTTGTGTTTTTTATGAACAGTGATAAAATGAACCTAGTAAAATACTCTGGGTTGTTTTCAGTGGAGGGTTACCACCTTCTGGCTCAGGTACATGGCCCCATTGGCCCCCTGCACCCCCGGTAAATAAAATAGACACTGCCACACATTGTTATGCACACACTTGCATACTTTATGTCAAGACACTTGCACATACGCACTCATGCCAACACATACACATTTATGCATGCACGCTCAACGTTACATACTTACATACTTCCTTCCACTCTCATTCACTTACCCTCTTACTTTGCCCTTTTATATATATATCTAATATCTAATATTTATATATATATATATAATTATATGGATATATTTTATTGTGAGCTACTTTGCTTTGAAATGCCCGGGCCTATTTTAAGTCCTAGTCCGGCCCTGAATCCACTTAACTACGTCTTCACGATCTAATCACAATCAGGCACTTCTTTTATGCAATTTAAGAATTTCAAGTTTATCTTTTGGTAAATGTGGATTGCTAGTGACCTCTACTGGTGTATTCCATTAATCAATTTACAACAGAATCCCTAATAAACGGTAGTTGCATAGTAAGATGCCAACAGGGTTAAAGGTAAATCAACCCCCCCATCCTTTTATTGTGCAGTGCAATAGACCTAGTTGCTAGTACTCATGTTTCTTTAAAATAAATACTGATACACACCCTCTCCTTTACCCAGAGCAGTCACAGCGCGTCCTGGAGTAGGTGTTCGGTGTCGCTGAGTGCCTCGCTATCGAGGCAATTCAGGAACACCATTGAACTCTTTTAAAACGGGTGTCCGCCGCCAAACAGTGTATGGCGGATGTCGACGACGGCAGGGGGGGAGACATGGCCCCTGATGCCGATCTTGGTGTTACTGAATGCCTCGACATTGAGGTGCAGAAAGTGAACGTATATCACTTTCTTCATCCGTTTGAAGTCATGACGGTCCTGGCACATCAATTGTCGTAAACAGTTTGTTTTCACGTGACGTGCCTGGACCGTCAATTGTCATCAAGGGGTTATTCAGTTGATCTTTATGCTTCTGTGTGATTCTCATTTGATCTATACCTCCATTGCAAGGCTTGCACTTGTTATTCACGCACAATACCTAACATACATACATACATACACTGATCAGCCATAACATTATGACAACTGATAGGTTGAATAACACTTATAATAACGTTATTATGGCCCTTGTCAGTGGGTGGGACATATTAGGCAGCAAGTGAACACTACCTCCTTAATGTGTAAGGATGTGTATGGGCAAGAGTAAGGATCTGAGCGATTTCGATAAGGGCCAAATTGTGATGGCTAGACCACTGGGTCAGAGCATCTCCAAAACTGCAACTCTTGTTGGGTGGTCCAAAAGGAAAAGCGGTGAAACATTGACAGGGTCATGGACGGCCAAGGCTCATTGATGCATATGGCGCTACGTAGCTGGAGACAAATCAAGGTGCTCATGCTGCGGACTGTGCCTACAATGGGCATGTGAGCATAAGAACTGGACCACATAGCAATGGAAGAAGCTGAGTCTTTAGCTGTACTCTAGGGTTCTTTTTATAACTTATTAAGCGTTCTGTTGTACCCTTGGAGTCAACTTGTCTAACTGTAAGCCGATGAATATGTAAACTCTTTGCGATGACTTGGTTTATGCAAATCAACAATTCTTCATTGTAAGTCTTCTGAGATTTCTTTTTTGTGAGACATGGTTCACATCAGCAGATGCACACCTCAAATCCTTTTTCATTGATTGGACTCCAGGTTTACTAACTCCTAACTCCAATTTGCGTTTGTTGAAGTGTTTAGCCAAGGGGCTTATGTACTTTTTCCAACCTACACCGTGAAAGTTTGAATGTTGTATTCAATGTGTACAAAAACAATACAATAATTTGTTCATTATTAGTTTAGAACAGGTTGTGTTTGTTCATTACTGTAACTGATAATAAAAATCATCACATTATACACACACATAGATACACACACCTTATTTACACATCCACGATGCTACTATTGGAGCGTGTATCTCCTCCCCTACTGGCATTCAAAGAGGTAATAATAAGAGGGGCATAGATCATATATTGGCATTATTTTTATACAAAATGATGGGTGTTGTAGTCACTCGGGGTTCTAAAGCTGTGAGTGTCTGGGCATTTGTTGGTAATGAGATGTGGGTGCTAATTACCGGTATACTGGTAAGTAGTGAGGTATGTATACCAATTGTCCTTTTTGTGCCAAGGCATCTGAGGTCACAAGGTTTCCATGTCAGGGATAAAATGGTAACCGGTTTGCAGGATAAGAACTATCAGGAAAGACTAAGGGATTAGAGGCATAGATGTAATATACAGTACATACTTCTTATGTTATTGAGCGGGTGGTAAATAGGTAGATTAGCCTCCCAGTGGAAGTAGTAGAGGCTTATATAGGGAGGGTATTTAAACATGCATGGGATAGGCATAAAGCTATCGTGAATCTAAGACAAGACCTATGAATGATTAAGGTCATAGTTATTAGATCAGGGAAAATGGGCAGATCAGGTGGTCCGAATGCTTCTAACTTCAAATTCCATGGAGACAAGTAGAGTCAAGTTGATACATACTTATTGGCTAACTGAGTAGATTCAGAATGCAATCTTTGAAGACCTCTCAGGTATCTTCCTCAGACATATTATACAAAATAAATGTGGAAAGCACTCTTAAGTACACATGCACATCACATTTTGGAAGCAGATTAGATCAGTTCAGTCCAGGGCTAAATTCCTTTATCAGTCAATGGTGGTATAATGAGGTATAGATTGCAGTCTTCATCTGGAGGTGTCAGAAGGTGTTCACATTTCTTGTGGGGCGAGGCTGTCTGAACTCTGGTTGGCAGACTGGTCTACGATATATCGTATTTGCTCGATTATAAGACGACCCTGATTATA
>VKOC01006977.1:0-11851 GCA_009364415.1 Spea multiplicata
ATAGTAACCCAGTAACATGCATTATAATTTTGGTTGAAAAAAGGCACAAGATATCGTTTAGAGGGGGAAAAAAAACAACATGAAAATGTTATTTGCTACTGAATTTTGTATCTTTACTGATCTTTATTGCACTTGATAATTGTAGATATTACTTATTGTAATTCTGAAAATCTCCAAGTGGCTTTGTTTTCAGGCTTTTAGGTTTCATGGAAATTACCCATTAGGGAGCTTTATGAGAAATATATCATATGGGAATCACCCACTCTGGTAAAAGGCTCTGTTATATAAAGCTGGAGGAGATTTACTGCAATATTTCTACATAAACTGACTTACAGGGGAATCGCAAACAACATTATTTTTTTATCTTAATTTATCTTAGGATTGTAATGTTTTTCACATAATATTGTGTTTCTGAAATCTGTATACTCTAGGCTAGGACTTTATCAGATAACCAGGACTTACTTAGCATTGCCATAAAGGATCAGCTCAGTGTAGTGCTTGCCTTCAATAGTGACCACAATATTAGCACCAATATGAATGAAACCCCATTTTTGTTCAGTTCTATACTACATCGTTGTATACAACATTATATTGAATTTTTTCCATCTTCTTTAAGAATAAAATGTTCATTGCTTAACCATAAGCACATGCCAAGTGCATATCTTGCAGGAAATCAGCACATACATGGTAAGTTTTTTTTTGGTTTTCAGTAAAGTATTTATTGGATACATGGTGCTTCAATGATGTAGAGCTCGGAGAATATAGGAATGCCAGAAGTTTAAATAAAAAATTATTGTTTACAATAGAAGATACACATGTACATTTACAAACAAAGGTATTTTAATAAATGTAATTTAAGAAAAAAATGCAAAATTTCAAAAACAAATTAAAAAGCAGTAATTCTAGTCAATATCTCTTAATCAGCCCTGTTTGCACTTATCAGTCCTGTCTGTACCTTCCAGTAATGAATCATGCATCGTTGGGTATAAATAGTCCTTTGTATCATCTGCAACTAGGCTCCTCCGTGACTTCCTTGCCCGAGTTGTGACGTTAATAATAGGGTGCATTACTAATTTTTTGGCATTATTAAAAGCTTTTTGTAATATTTCACCAAAGATACGCTGCAGTTGTAATTTTTACATTTTAGGCAGATGTTTGACGCTCTGTAAATTTCTCATAACACTTAAAGTGAAGTAAACTACTTACTTAAAAACTATTTTGGCTTAATGAATCATATTGTTTTTCCAGAATCTGGTTGAGTAAATTCAGACTAAGAGCTTCTACTCACTATAGCATTTAATTAAGGACCCTTGGATTATGGAGCCCAAAAAAAGAAATGATTCAATTGAATTCTTTATTGTTGGATTCTCAGATGTTCCAGATCTACAGATCCCTCTTTTTCTGTGTTTTCTTTTCATTTATACGTTGACATTGCTGGGAAATCTGGTGCTGATATTACTGATATGTTTGAGTCCCTCTCTTCACACGCCAATGTACTTCTTCTTGTGTAATCTCTCCTCTCTTGACATTATTTACACTTCTGTAACATCTCCAAAGCTCATCGACATCTTCGCCACAAACAACGGGAGAATGTCTTTCGCCGAATGCCTCGTCCAACTTTACTTTTTTGTAGCTTTTTGGAACACAGAGTATTTCTTGTTAACGGTCATGTCTTATGATCGTTATGTAGCAATCTGTAAACCCCTTCGTTATACTGGGATCATGAATAGAAGAGCATGTATATACGCAGCCACCGGAACCTGGATCGGTGGAATGTTGGGATCAATTTCTCCAACCACTGCTGCTTCCAAAGGACTTTACCACTCCTCCAATATAGTTAACCATTTCTTTTGCGATATTAAAGCTCTGGAAAAACTTTCCTATGGCAACACCTCAAACATAAGCATTGTAATACTTGTTCACGGTGTTATATCAGTAATGACGTCCTTTATACTGACGCTAATATCTTATGTTTACATTGTATCTTCTATTTTGAAGATACGTTCCACCAATGGAAGTTTCAAGACCTTCTCCACTTGTGCCTCACACCTCACTGTCGTGAGTGCTTTCTATGTATTATTATTTGATTTGTACCTTAGACCTAAGTCTACAGTTTCATTGAATGAGGGCAAAGTACTAACTGTTCTGTATGTGTATATCATTCCCATGCTAAATCCTGTGATCTATAGTTTTAGAAATAAAAATGTGAAAGAGGCAATGAGAAGGATGCTCGGTACATTTTTTAAAAGGTGAAAAGTTATTCACCACAATAACATCATAAACTATTATCATGGTTTACAACTAATAAATAACCTGTAGTCAACTGTCTATAAGGAATATGTGCATAGAAATGTTTTCTCTCTTTATACAAGTTTATTTTTTAATACATGCAAAATTCTTTCTAAATGAGATTGTATGCATGCTTGAAAATTGATTTTTGTGAAATGGGAGTTCTCATTTTGATAGCAGTTCAGCAACTTAGTCTATCTTGAGGAACTGTCACTACCTTCTGGTACTGAGCCTCTATGTTTTTGGGACCAGAAAGCTGTTGTCTGGCCAGGCCTCTCTTAAGTGGCCCAGCAGTTGCTTTCATTCCTATCCACCAGTGTTCAACAAGAGATGGGATTCTCTGTGACAAGCAACATACACAACCCCCAGAGAACACAGCTCTCCCCAGAACTGGTTGAGCAGATGGTTTAGTTCCCAAACTAGGCTAGTGAGCACTCAATATTCAAACTAGTGAGCTCTAGTGCTGCTGCTCTGTCTGCTTCCTTACTCTGAGTGATCATGTTTTGTTAATTTTGTTAAATTCAGTCCAGGTCTACAGGGTTGCATGTGCCGGTGTCTGCCTGCCCACACCCAGTGTTTTACTACTACCCAGGGGCGTAACTAGAAGCCTCAAGGCCCCGGTGCGAGAATCTGTTAAGGCCCCCCCACCCCGAACCCATCTACCCCCTCTCCCCCTTCTCACTATCTACCCTCTCCCTACTCCCCTTTGTAGGTCACTTACTGTGCCGTCCTGTGGTGGGGGCGCGAGGCCTCTGTCTCGCTGCGCGCGGCTTCACTGCTGAGTGACGTCATATGCCGGCACTCAGCGTGAAGCGTCGGCACCCGAGACAGACGCCTCACGCTCCCACCACTGCAGTCGGGGCAGCGCTGAGGCAGGCGGCGGTGGTGAGCAGAGGAGACAGAAGGGCCCTGGAGTTCTGCCAGTCAGGGGGCCCAAGGGGTGACGAGCGGTCGTTTTCAGCAACCGCTCGGCACCCTTGGGCCCCCCTGACTCGGTCACAGTCGTGACCCCTGCAACCCCGGTAGTTCCACCACTGCTACTACCCCTGGCGCTGCACCTCCTTGACTGTCCTTACTCTGTGAGAGAATGTTTTTAAAAAATGCTAAAATGAAAGGTGAGTCCAGTAGGTTTCAGGGACCTTAGCCTTTTTGGGAATGCCCCCGAATACCGTTCTGAAAAGGAGCGAACCAAAAATGTTGTCTGAATCAATTTTGGTCGCCATGCACATGTCTCGCAGCAAGAAGTCAAAGAAACCAGTCATAAAAAATGCTTAATGCTAATCAAAGTTTGTTTTAACCAGTCTGACCACAGCAAAAGTAACTTCTTGTAATTAACTGACAACCATCCCACAAAATGTGTGAGAGGGAGAGATGACTCAGTTACTATGGTTAACAACATTTCTGAGGTTTGACATCTGTTTCTTTGTTTTGTTGGGAACAAATCCAAATGCAAACGTCTACTTGCCTGTATCCATGTCTTTTACTCCTGTTTCCCATGCCTGCTTGCCATCTGGATCTGCCTAGGCACCAGTACCATGAGACGAGGCCTGAATACAGATCATGGAGATATGGCTTATGTGACGGACTAACCAGGGACTTCAGACAAACCACCGCAATCCATCTGCAATATCTCCAAGCAAAGTAAAGGGATATCGCTATCCAGTACCCAAATAACCAGGCAAGACTAGTCTTTAGGTACAACAAGAGGAGAGCTGATTTATTTTAGACAGAGACGGCTGGATATATCCAGCAAAGCACACATTAAAATAAAACAAGATACTGAGATACAAACTGCCCCCTTAATCTGCCTCCCAGAGACAACAGGGGCAGTAAAGGGATTAACAATACAAAAGGACACAGACACCACTAAGATAAGGAATACACATTGCCTTGATTAGATTATCTCCCAGACCTTAGTGTGCTGTGTGTAAGCAGTTAGGAAATAATAAAAAACATTTTTAGTAATAACACACAAAAGGATGACATTAACTGAGGGGTAGGGTGACTCTAGGAACGTCACAGTCCCAAAATGCAGGAACCCCAAATCTGTTTCCGAGCTCCACACTCTTTAGAGTCTCTTATGATTTGGATAACGTGGTACTGTAGGAAGGAGGCTGGCACTCAGTCCCCTCCAGGAGCCCATGGCACGGAGGCTTCCCTGACAGCTTACATTTATCTTTTTGGCACTGCATGCCTACTGCTGTGTACCCCTCTGCATGCTGGATTCTCTCAACACCAGACCCACTGTGGGTCATTACAGGGAGGGAAAGCTGGTTACTTGTTAGTTAGTTAAAACATTTCATTTATGTACCTTTAAGCATTGTTCCAACTGTCTTAATAACAATTATTTTCATGCACCTTATACCCTGTTTGCAATTTATTGTGTTGTGAAAGGGACAATCTCTCGGTGGATAGGTCCCCCATTCAAACTAGAGAAGAGAAAAGAAATCACAGAGTAGAGCCACTGAGATATAAGTCCTAATGGCAGACAAGCCTGGAATCCATAAACTAGATTATTTAGCCTTTGATAGGTATATATCTCAAATCAGTTCTGCAATTCTAATAATTATTTACAAAAGTATGATGTTATATACTGCTCTTGTAACAATTTCACATACAATTTCTTTGTCAATTAATTTAACAATTATTAGACTGCCATTCGGATTCTTACAATTGCTTACTTACAGACCCTCACAAAGCAGAAGAAAACACATGGGGAAGAGGATGTCACGGAAAGCACCAACATTTTGCCATAAGATGAACTTCCGCCAAAATGCTGGCGCTTTCGGTGATGTCCTCTCCCCGTATGGGAGGACTGGGGACGTCACCGGAAGGGTCGCCATTTCGGCAGAAATTTGCGCCAGGTTATGTCAGCAAAGATGTGGATGAAGATAGAAGACAGAGAATGAAAGACAAGACAGAAGATGAAAAACAAGAAGATGCGGAAGTGGAAGCAGAAGCGGTCAGCAGAGGAGGTAGGGAAGCAGAGATTAAGAGAGTGAACAAGTACGAGAGTGCGAGTGAATGTGGGCACCGGGAAACAAATTTTGTTCCCAAATTAAAAATAATCTGTGATTTTTGTTCGATCCAAGTGTAAGGAGAATGTAATCTGTTGCCCGAAAACAACATTCTAGGTCGATTACACTTATTATTGTTATTATTATTATTGTTATTCTGAGATCCCCTAAACTGGTGTCTTCTAAAACATTTCAGGTTTCATGAGAATTACCCAATAGGGAGCTTCATTATTAGATGTCGCATGGGAATCGCTGCCTGATAAAAGGGTGTGGTATATAAAGCTGGAGGAAATTTGCTGGAATATTCTCCCATAGAAGGACATCTCCATTAAAAAACATTTTTAAATAAAACACATAATCCTGTGTTTCTGACATCTGTATATTCTGTGCAGCAGAAGACTATGAACTAAATTGGGCTTCATTAGCACTGCAATAAAGAATCAGCTAACTTTAGTGCTTGACTCCAATGCTGACATCCATATCTGCAGTTAAAGGAAATTTATTGGACTGATATAAAATAAAACCTACTTTTGTTCAGTTCTGTAGTACACGAAAATATTTTTTCCATGGAAAGGTAATCATGTTTGTTGCTTTACGATAAGCACATGACAAGTGGATATCTGGCAGGAAATTAGCACATACATGGTAAGCCTTTTTTGCTTTTCAGCAAAGAGTTTATTGGATTTCCTTCTTAAATAAACTGTATTATTTAATATAAAACATGCACAAGTACCTTTATAAACAAATATATTTTAATAATTGTAATTTAAGACAAAATAAAAAAATTTTATACAGTTTTAATACACAGACGGGGAGAATCAATGTTACTCATCGTTGCGTTGAATGCAGTTTTTCAAGCCGAATAACTAAAGCAAAATGCTAAAAAAGTGCAAATCCGGCATTCAAATAGTGTAATCGGGCTATCAAAAAATAGTGACGTTTATTTCACCCTCGTTATAGATTGAAGCACAGGCACAGATACCATCAAGCTAGAAAGATGCATTTTATTAATCCAGAATCAATGTGTATAATGAGTTTGATCATCATTTTTCATAATATTCCCTTTGGTCTGAATATGGTGAATTATGGAAAATTGAATTTACGTTATTAAATGCAATGTTAATTGAGTAACCGTGTAAGATTAAACATCCTATCCTACTAAACAATGTGCTATGGGGGGTCACAAGATTCAGAAAAAGAAAAAACACACCATTGTAATATTGCACAGATGGTACGCTGCAATTGTAATCATATATTGCAAAAGGACCCCAATAATCTAATTTATGCAATTTAGGAAGAAGTTTGTGGCTCAGTTAATTTATACTAAACTGATTGGATGCCTTATATTTTTTGATACTGTTTTGCTGTACTGAAACATCATTTCTTTCAGAACCTTGTTGAGTTAAGTCAAACCAGGAGCTTCTACTCACTATAGCATTTACAGTGAGTTTCCTTGGATTATGGAGTCAAAAACTAAGAATGATTCAATTGAATTCTTTATTGTTGGATTCTCTGATGTTCCAGATCTACAGATCCCTCTTTTTCTGTGTTTTCTTTTCATTTATACGTTGACATTGCTGGGAAATCTGGTACTGATATTACTGATATGTTTGAGTCCCTCTCTTCACACGCCAATGTACTTCTTCTTGTGTAATCTCTCCTCTCTTGATATTATTTACACTTCTGTAACATCTCCAAAGCTCATCGACATCTTCGCCACAAACAACGGGAGAATGACCTTCGCCGAATGCCTCGTCCAACTTTACTTTTTTGTAGCTTTTTGGAACACAGAGTATTTCTTGTTAACGGTCATGTCTTATGATCGTTATGTAGCAATCTGTAAACCCCTTCATTATACTGGGATCATGAATAGAAGAGCATGTATATACGCAGCCACCGGAACCTGGATCGGTGGAATGTTGGGATCAATTTCTCCAACTACTGCCGCTTCCAAAGCACTTTACCACTCCTCCAATATAGTTAACCATTTCTTTTGCGACATTAAAGTTCTGGAAAAACTTTCCTATGGCAACACCACAACTATAAGCATTGTTATACTTGTTTATGGTGTTTTATCAGTAATGACTTGCTTTATACTGACGCTAATATCTTATGTCTACATTGTATCTTCTATTTTGAAGATACGTTCCACCAAAGGAAGGTACAAGACCTTCTCCACTTGTGCCTCACACCTCACTGTCGTGAGTGCTTTCTATATTTTAATATTTGATTTGTACTTTAGACCTAAGTCTACAGTTTCATTGAATCAGGGCAAAGTACTAACTGTTCTGTATGTGTATATCATTCCCTTGCTAAATCCTGTGATTTATAGTTTTCGAAATAAGAATGTGAAAGAGGCAATGAGAAGTATAATCAGTCAATGATCTTGCGTCTCAATAACCACAAAAACCAGATTCATGATGAAACTATGATCGTGGTTTACATACATCAATCGTCCACAAGGAACGAGTACATAGGTATGTTTTCTCCTTTTATACATGTTTATTATGTGTTCTTTATACACATTTACTACATGTTCTTTCTAAATAAGATGGAAAAAGTATGAAAAAAAAGATTCTTATTTGTGAAGAGGGGTGATCACGAGTACTTGTTATAGCAGTTTGTTGAAATGAGTATAACTGCCCTTGCAGCCATATAGGAATTGTTCTCCATTCTTGTGAAAAATCGTGGTTAAGAAGGTTTTTTGCTTCACCCCTTAAGAGGCATCATTGCTTTGCCTTTGAAGAGCCTTGCTTATGTTAGATTAACTTAGTTGATAGTTCTTTTTGTAAATCATGTATTCTTCAACAGTGTATTGGCTTTATATAAATCAAGTAAATGAAAAAAAGAAATAAAAAATAAAATATAAAAAAGGAAACAAAGAAAAAATCAAGAGAGAAAAGAATGTCCGATGACTCTATAATTTGGGTAGTTGGTAGACCTCTATGAATGCCCCACTTTTAAAATAGAATTGAACCTGGTGAGGGATATATACACAGTTTTGAATTAAATCCAGCTGCACTTTACTGAATCCAGCCATACTATACTGCTTATACTCTGCAAAGCAGGCCAAAAGGTTACAGTGTCTATATTATTATGCCAGCTCTAAAAATCCTCTGAAGAAGCCCCTTAAGGGCGAAACGCATCCGGTCACTGACATTTGTGTATTTGTTTTGCAAATTGATTGTATATTATATCAATTGTTTTTATATGTTGAATTATGTATTTTAAATATTGATACAGTAAGCATCTATTACATATTTTATTTTTATACTCTGTAATCTGTTTCTTTGTTTTGGAGCTAGTGCATACACCAGAATTTATAGATTATAATCATAAATTATTTGCATTTTAAGGATAAAATTTAAAAAATAGAAAAGATCATAGAAATACAAAACATAAATGACAAAAATGCCAAAGTAAATGTCAGTTTGACAGAATTACCAAACTGGGTTATGTGGTACAGAACTTCATTTACCTATAAGAAAGAAGCCATCCAAGTATGAATATTTTCAGAAAGTCTTCCCTTAATGTAATGTCCTACTACTTCAGTCATTTATCTTTTTCTTTTCAAACCATAACATTTTTAATCAATCCTTTCAACAATGCTCCCAGATTATTTCCCCATGTCTTCAAATTGGCCCGCAGTGGATGAAACTCATTACCTTGTCTGTCTTCTGACACCCAAGCCCCTTACTGAATTGGGTATGCAAACTGAATTCTTTTTTAGATAGCTGACTAATGCATTTACAATGTTCTTTGCAATTAACATTACATTAAATATTAAACTGAGCAAACCACCAGTAATCGAAAAAGGGACCGTTGGAATTGCTGGAAAATGAATCAGTAGTGCACGGTTAATTTCTCGTAACTTCCAGTATTATGAGAAAGCGATATGAAGAATACGTGCGATCGTGTATTATACGCAAGTCTGATCTCTTAATTTACTTACTGTAATTAAAATGAACATTCGACCTAAATTAAGTACTCCAAATTTAAGATTATTTTTACTCTTTCCTTACATTTAAGACAATTACTAATTCACTAAATCAGCTGATTGTAAGGTAATGCAATGAATCATTTAAGCCACTAGATGGCAGCAAAGTGATCAAGTCTATAAAGGACTAACATGTATCAACACGTATTAACATGTATCTAAATGTTATTATACCCACAAAGCCTATATAATAAATGACATTTATAATATAAATATGTATGTTACAATGTAAGATATGTTGTAAATTAATTAAAACAACCATAAATTAACAAAATAACCAATCTCAAACTGATACAATAACCCTAAAATAATTTAATCATCACAAATCTGTTCTTCCAAATGACAGAAAATTTCATACGATGAATTGAGTCATTGAGGTTTTTGGTAGCTAAATGAAAACTTCCTTCTCTAGGGGTCTCTTTATGCCCATAAAATGGAAAACTTGAAATTTCCCCCATTACACTGTGAATTATCACTTTTGGAAGAGATATCAAAAATGCGTTCCCTTGTTCGTTCTTTAAGTTCAGTCACAGTGCGTCCAACATATTGCAGGATGAGCAGCCCCTACCCTTACACTTAATTCAGCTTTATTGTACCTGAGGTAAAGCGTGGGTTGGGTTCCAAGGCTTGCATGGATATTTTTCTACCCTGAAAGAAAGAAGGAAAAGGAGAGTGACGGTGCTCATGTATATGTGTATGTGTATGTGCACCTATATGCCACGTTGCATAATGGCAACAGAACCAGACAATTGGGAAATAAGTTAAATGTAAAACTGTAAACATGAACTGAACAAATAAATCAGGAAATCGTTAATCAATGGTTATCCGTTAATAGGATACTTATATAGTGACATTATTTCAGGGCTGCCCATAGGGCCAGGAGGGCCCCACAGTTCTGCTGCTTACCTTTTTCTCATGCTTATGAGTGATGTGGAGCGCTGAAATATGACATCCAATCTGCGTGCCTGGCAACTCTCCGGCTTCGGCCACCCAGAGCCCCCATGCGGGATGCGGGTATGAGGTCCTGGGATGTTGTTGGCCGTTCCCGCCATTTTTGGAGGGGAAGTGGGAGAGGAGTGGGGCCTGACGCAACGCTGCTCCCACGACCAGCATTTTCCCAACAGGGAAGCGGAGACGAGGAACTTTACCGTTTGTCTTTGGGCGAAACCATGAGAGTTCCCAGGTTTGCCAATCAGAGTGCACTCTGTGACCGACAACCCTTCAACTCCTCCCGGCTGGGTGCAGCTGGACTCGGATAGAGGAGCCGGCTCTGCACTGGGCTAATACGCTAATCCGCTGGGGTCTGACAGACCCTCATATTATTCCAGAGCTCACGGGCAGCGCGGTTTACGACAACAGTGGAGCAGCTCAGGCTACTACAAAGCAAATCTACTACACGGTGGGGCTCAGGGCCCCCAACTGCTCTGAAAAAGTTGCTCCATGTGCCCCTTGGTTAATTTGCCCCTGCAAAGCTTGTACAGTATGTACGAACATTTTAATGTAATATTGCTGTTGCTCAGACACAGTGGTTCATTTTTTACCACAAAATCTTGATAAATAATTATACATGAAATAGACCACTCTTTATTGTATAGGGCACACATTTTATGTCCACGGGCTTCCTTTTTGACATAAAAATGCTACAGGAAAACATTCATGCTCTGGTGCAATTTACCTACAGAACTGTAACACCTGCATTACCCAGATATTATCACAAGATGGCATTTTTTTTGTTGTTTTTTTACCTGCTGTACATCTCAAGTACCACCAGATGGAATATTATCCCACGGTCTATCTCGTTTCAAAGTATTTTAATATCAATTCATTTGTATCCGCCAGCATATTTCGCAGCGCTGTACAAACCATAAACAGGCCATAACAACTAGTGCATCGCCTAACAATCTGGACTTAAAGAAACAAAAGTTTAGGTCAAACAAGCTTGCAATAGAAACATAGAATTAGACAGCAGCTTAGACCTGTTCGGCCCACCTAGACTGCCTGTTTTTTCCTGCTGTAGAGACTAAGACCACAATTAGTACTCGATCTCGTCTCAAATTCAGGAGCCATATGCCTATCCTATGCATGTTTAAATTGCTATTTTCAAAGAATCATAATCTGGAGTCTCTCCTTGAGCCGACGTCACCTTCTGAGGTTTTAAGTCTTCCATAATTTAAGCAATTTCTGGAGGTTCTCAACAGTGCTTCACTGAGGCTTGCTGAGGTAGGGTGATTTCAGAGCGCCCTGGGGATATTTTTCCCGGATCAGGCTCAGTAACAAGGTAGCGTGTTATACTCACAAATCCAGATGAAAACGTACATTCGTAAAAATGTAGAATCACCAATATCAGGGTAAACAAGGAATTCAGACCTGCAGTACATTATATTACCATTAGAGGGCGTTTTATCAAATCCAATATACGGTATATTGTAGTAGTTTTCGCCTAGGTGGTGTGCAATTAATTGATTATACAAGAGGTATACAAATGCTAAAATCCCTGGTGTATTCTGGCCTAGGCCAACTAGACCTAGGGCAGCAGGCCCGGGGGGGG
>VKOC01006978.1:0-14887 GCA_009364415.1 Spea multiplicata
TCGTGATCTAAATAGATTTTAGCTTTATTCAATATTTAGTCAACATCAATGACTTTCCACTTTCCTCCTCTTCAATCTTGTTGCTAGATGTATTGGCCCGGCCCATAAATAATGGACAGAGGCTTCCATGGGCTTTAAACCCAGCAGGTTCACAGCAGCCCCAAAAGTCCCTATTCCTGATTTAACTTTCTGTAAACGACCCAGAGATTGATCGCATGATCTAGAGAAGTGGTGCTTCACCCGGAGTCTCTGGGCAAAACCCAGAGCATTCCCGGTTATGATAAAATGCCCCAGCTCCATGTCGACCTTCCAGTAATAGCCAGTGGGCATACCTGGGAACTCTCCAGGTCTGACCCGGAGATCTCTGGGTGAAGCACCGAATTCTCCGGGTTGTGGGAGCAGAATCTTGACTCGCTCCACTCCACGCCCATTTTCCCTTTAAATGGAGATCTCCAGGTCAAACCCAGAACGTTTCCAGGTATGTCCATTAGTTAATAAATCCAGGAGGTCTTATTTAATAAGAATAGTTAACGTACCAAATGTGGTGACATGAGAAATTGCAGTCCCATACGTCCCAACAGTACTGATTACCACAGGACAGTCCTGATTTTCAGGTAGTGTCCCACTTTTGAGTTTTTTCCATGAGCTGGCTCTGCTTTCCCTGACTGACCCAGGGAGCTATAAAATCAGTGTAAACCATTGCGGCTCCCGCATGACCTCCTTACGGGGCTCCGAAGCTGAACACTATGAGAAGGCTCCTTGGTTAAGGAAGGTGGGTGACAATGCTCTGGCCACACCCATTTCCAGGCCAACACCAGCCACCTCCAGTACTTTCGTATGCCCCTCTAATCCACTTTCCAACATCCTCCACAACAGATTTGGACACCTGAATTGTTGGAGGGTATGCATTCCATTGGGTTTCCTGGTGAATGCTCCATGGAAAGCAATGGAATGGATACCATTGGATTCCGTGGTGATTGCTCCTCATTGTGCAGTCTACCCCAGAAATTTTTTTTATAGTCACATCTAATACATGTTATTAATAATATAATATAACAAAAAAAACCCATGTTTTGGGGATGTATTGAAATGTGAAAAAGAGCTGTCTGCCTAATGCATTTTACACATCAGCTTGTAAATGTCTTGGGGAATCTATAAATCCATACACTATATTATTAAACACTCCTTAAACCATTTATACCTATTTGTCTTTACTATGTACCCCAAATAATGTATACCCAAGATATTTGAATTGATTTATTTTCATTATTAGCTATTTCTGAAATATCAATGCTTTCTGTGGAGCTGTACAAAAGAGATATCAGATTAATTATGCCTTCTGCTTGAGAGCCAAAGGTCCGCTTATGACAGACTAGCCTGGGGCCAAGATTGTAAATGTTACCAAGGAAGCTGTTAATTAATTAATTTGTAAAGTGACATCAGTTTCAAAGAAGACCAAAGGAAAACCAGCACCACTGGAGCTTTGTTGGTCATTATTGCCCCTACCTGACCCCATTCGAGAGATCTAAAGGCAACCACATGTTTTGCAGGTCAGGTCTTCTAATGTGGGTTTATAGTAAAGATTGGGACCTCATTTGTCAGATTTCCTCCCTCTGCTGGTAGAAGGTCACAGCGATAGATTGATGACCCTGCCTCTGGCGTTTGTTTTCCCTTCAAGAGACTGGAAACCCGAGAAAGTCAAATACTTCATAATTATCTGAGAACTCTAGGTCTCTGTACAGTGTTTTCCTCACAGCCACATCGACCGCAATCCATCTTTCCCTAAGAGCAGCAGAACTTGGAGAGAAGCCCACTGGCTGCCTCTCTACCTGGACATCACATGGTCATCACAAACTCCGCAAATTAGCTGATAAATGGCAAATTGCTGCGCGCCCTTTATCCTAATGTTCCTGACCATTACGTCCAGATGAGGAGAGCACCGTGTTAGAAGCAGCTGGTCTGCCGAAGCAGATGGCCATCTAGCCTGGTTACCTCTTTGAGCTTGAAGGTAAAATATAAGGTATGGGCAATAAAAAAAATATTTGACTTGCGTATAAAATAGATCAGCAAATAGCCTGCAAATAAATCTATGAAAGCAATTTCATGGCGTGTACGTAGGATGCCATCCCATTAATGTGTTGAGAAGAAGCTTATGGTTTTGTTACATTTTCTAACAGTACTTGGATGTCTTTTTGTTTAAGAGAACAATGTCCCCTTCACAGTTTTATGTATAGTTAAAATTATTTTCCTAAAACTACCTATGACATGCGTGTTTCGATTTTCTACAAATGTAATTGTTTTGGAGATCATTTGATTTAAAAGTTAAAGGGTTAATTGCTTTCCTGACCTGAAAACCCTATCCATTCAACCACTTCGAACCAATCACCTTTCACCAAAAGGAAGATTAACGTAATAAGAGTCTAGCGATAATGAGTATGAATAATCTTGCAGATCTGGGGGAACAGAAAGTTAAGATGGCTTCTCCCACACCACACCACGAGACACATATATTGCATATATGCAGATATAAATACATAGGTTTATTTAGTGCATTTAACTGTAAAATGCAGGGCCAGACTTGTGATGATGAGGTGGCCATGGCACCTTAAGGCCAACGGCCACTTGAAAAGGTGATCGCAGCCAACGGTTTGATATGGACACTGATGTACAGGATGGGGCACTGTTGGCCAGAAGCCCATTGGGCAATGTTGGCCAGAAACCCTTTGGGCACTGTAGGCCAGAGGCCCATTGGGCACTGTCGGCCAGGTGATCAGCCCAGGCATGGTAAAATGTTAGATTTGGTGAAACTGGCAGATCCATATACCATTATGAGTTTGGATGGGCACTATTTTCTGTTTAAACCTTGCGTGGGAGCATTATCGTGGTTGGGTATTAAATTCTGTAAGACTGGTATCATATAAGTGACCAAGGTTTCCCATCGAGTGACGGTTAGTAGTTGGATGGTAAATAGGTGGCAGATAAATATTATTGCAGATTTTTCAGGATCAGAAGGGGAGCATTTAGCTGTGCATCATTATATAATAAACTACAACGAAGGCGCTGTACTTTCCCTGCGTGCTCGGCTGGAAAGCTGTGAACAGAAGGGGTTGCTATCTTTGCACGGGGATCAGGTCTAATGCGTTATTAAGAACTTGACATTAGTTAAGCACTTGCAGGTTTCCGGGATCCTGCCCTTTCCAGTAGGTCATTTGGTACTAAAAAATGCAAAGCAAATAGCAGCAATTTACATACATTACCTAGAGAGGTCTGCACCGCTCTCAGTAATATTCTGTCAGAAGATATTGCTAATCTCCCTGAACACAGAATGGGGAGGTCATCAGATGTATGTAGAAGGCTGAATAAGAACGAAGGATTTGGAGAAAGAGCGTTGGAGGGGAAAAAATGAGACACAGGGGATAGGCTAAGCTGACAACACTAAGATTCCTCAGTACAGTGTATTTTATATGCTTACGGGGTTTTTTAATACATATTTTCGCTTACGTGTTGAAGCGACTGTGTAATATCTGTTGATTTTATAATTTGGGCCGACACGGCAGACTGGGAGATGTAGGGACAGGACTTTGGGGCATAGGGTCTAAACAGCATATATCCAGAAGAAGTTGCACAAGTTGAATAGTATTATTGTTAATTATAGTATTAATTGCCTCAGCCCCTTGGAGTTTCAAGGTTGAGTTTGCTGGTTAAAGTAGATCTGTCATCTTCACCTAGAGGTCATGAGGTTTTATTAAAGTCAGTTATACCAATGGCTCTACCTGCAAAACACGCCTTTATTGAACATCCGCTGCCTAGTGTGCAAAGTTTGGAATAGGGTGTTAGAAAGCCTAACTTAGCAGTGGCCTCACCGGGCACTTTGGCCTAAGTTAAGATGTGCCCAGCTCCCACCATGTTTTAGGCAACTAATCTATTACCATAACAAAGCCACTACATCAAAGAACTCCAAAGTTGGTGAGTCCTGTCTAACTTTACATGGCTACATTTCTTACCAAGTTGCTAACTTAAAGCCCTCTCTGGCACTTCCATGCCTGCTCACATCTCAGCTTGAATACGTACTGCTCCCTTCTTGTTTTTTTCTGTTCCATAGTTTGACTCGTTACATTTTCTTTGGCCATTGTTGTTATATACCCGACGTCTCTTCCTTTTATAGCTTTGAATGGGTCTTTAGTTGTTAGGACTCCTAAGCTCAAGTCACCTGGGAAAGTTCCAACCCCTACAAAATAACCAATGGATCTTACATCTGTATTACGCAAACCCAAGCAGCGATCCCAACCTTCCATTTAATGCATGAATTTAAATAAATTATGATAATGCTTCTGAAAACAAGAAATCAACCCAGGCAGTGAAGACAGAGCCCTCGGGGTGCTCAGGGGTCCCAAGTAACAACATCAGGTGTTCCTATAATAGCAGCATTTCTTCACCTCTAAATTATTACTACTTTTGTCCTTCCCTGTTCTGCCATTTTCTTCATTCTTTTCCACTTCTGTTATAACCTCACCATCTGTTAATGAAGTACAGTTGTTTTTGTGATCCTTCAATGACAAATTTTACATCATAATAATAATAATGTATTGGAGAGGATGATGGGATTTGTAGTTCAGCAAAACTATACCTACCTCTTTCCTTTACCTTGTTCTTCATGTCATGCCCATACAATCCTTTCTGAAAATTAGACCCTCAGCCCATCCGTCTTTTTTTTTTTTTAACAGCTCACTTGGATTTCTGCTAAAGTTGAAATTATTCAGGAAACAAATCCAGAAATCAGGTTTAAGAGATTAATCTTCATGTAGTAGCTTTGATTGTAAACTCTGATCCCTTCGGAGATTAGGGCAGTAAGGGGGTGGACTGGGGAGAAGAAGGGGTAGTTAAATGCAGCTAGGATTCTCTTATCACTCTCAAGTATCACAAACTATCTGGTTTTGAGGATTCTTCGGAAAGTTCAGCACAGCATGCTTATACGTAATGACATAATCAACAAAGTGGATCTTTAAAGGCTTTTGTCAATACTAGGGGCAGGAGTCCCTTAACTACTGGCTTAATATTGTACCATCACAGATGTTTCCTAGATCTCAGTAGGGACACTTCCTAACCGTACACTGCAAAATGTACGCTTTAAAATTATTCTATAACCAGAAAGGAGTATAATGATCACGAGATGCAATTGAAACTAATGAAAACTGAACAACTGGAAACAAATTAGTTCATCCTGAGACCCTTCAAAATATTTTGACAATTATAACCTAATGTTTATGATTTCTGGCTTTATAGAATGCTGTATTCTTTATGACTTCGGTACGTGGGTAATTGAGTTGTTTCTAGCAGGGGATCACATGTTCTACACATTGCATGCTAATACATGCCGGTCTGGTTTTGAGAACGTTTAAACCAGTGATAGACAGCCTTTGGAACTGCTTACTGTTGACCAACTGACATGAAGGTTGGCTGATACTTTGTTACTGGAGCATCATAGTGTGCCAACAATTATCAGGGTGGGACCTTGGGGAAGCCGAAAAACAAGGATTTGTCTAGATTGACATTAACCAGAATGCTAAGTATGTGAAGTGATCAATTCCAGAATCGAGACGTTGACAAAGAACACCCAAGTTATGGAGTAGTCTATGGTCAAGGAGGGGGCTAGCAAGGTGGCGGTAGAGGATTTAAACATTTTGGGCTACTTCCTGAAGTTTTTTGTGTTATACAAGTATCTACCTGTGGGCATTAGGCAGAACCCTGAGTGTATGCATTCTATTGTCTTTTACTGGTTTTTATGATTTCTCCATTGGTAACTGGATAATGCACATTCAGTGGGTTGTCTGAAAGATATGTCACAGGCTACATTAATACTGGGCCACTTGGCTAAATCCCCCCCGGCCTAAAAGGACTTAAAGATGCTGTTTCCTTTTTGTAACTAAATGCAACATTAGAAACATCATTCCTAGTACTGATGGAAGCCCAAATGCTTTAATTATGTGATCAAGTGAAATTCGCCCTTTTTCGTATTTGTTGCCGGGATTACATATTTGTCACATGACCTATAAGTAACAGGCATGTTGCCATAAGATCCTTGAAAAGCTTCTTAGAAGTTTGTTTGTACGTGTCTAAACCATCAGAGGAAAGAACAACGTGACAAGTCTGCAAAGGGTTATTTATATAACCTACTAGAGAGCAGGCCCGGGCTGGCCATCTGGCACACCAGGCAAATTTCCCATGGACCACTGGCCAACGTCTTCCCATAGTGTGTGGATGCCTGCTGTATGTGCCCGGCCTCATGCTGCATGACTACAGAAGCGTAATGTCATTCGGCGGCTGCTGGCCTTAAAGCGCCAGAGCCGCTTTGTCATTCACACTCGGGCCTAGTTCGAGTGTGCCATTAGTGTTTTGTCTAATTGTGGAATAACGCTAAGAAGCCTTAGATTTGAAGTTCTCAGGTGTCGTCTGGGGCCATTAGAAGTGCGTTCTGGTCATGATGAAAGGTATGATATTATATAGAAAATCAAATGTCAGCCAATGAAAGGAGTACAGTGGAACTTGGGGCATAAGGAGACTATTTATGCTTTACCGCGTGGATATGTTGATTTTGAGTAATCTTTTATCAAATATATATATATAATGTTCAGTTAGAAGCTTTAAAATTACAATTACAGGCTCTTGCTACGATCAATTAGAAATGAAGTGCAGGACTCCATCCTAAAATGTTCCTCATCATCTACCAGAGGAACTGCCACATTCAAGATGAAACCAGAATTGAATCTGCAGCTGAAAACCATCTGTCACCTTAGTTATTACTTTTATTTACTGTTCCATTATCATGTTATTCAGATTTATATTTTACGGCTCTGACATCTGCCAAAGGCTTAGCCGGTGCATTTCACAAATGTTTCAGGGCCACGTGTGATGTGGCAGCAAGATGGCAGCTTACACATAAAGCACAGTATGAAACACACAAGCTAATTATATAATGTTATGAAACGGAAAACAAAACTCAGATAACTTTTAGTAACTTAATACATATTGCTTCATGGGCTAGAATGGGAAAACGAGAGAAAAAAACCATGGAAACCAGCTTCTAGAATTCGGAAAATCGACTTCTAGAATTGTGTTTCATACATATGGTTAATAATCTTGTCTGGCAGACATTTTATATTACATGGCGTGCCACCTCATTAAAATGGCACCAGCTCGGCAAGTTGTTGCCACCCAGGCAAACCTCCCTTGGTGACACAGTCTGTCCCTCTGTTTGCAAGGTGACAAAGCTCTCCCTCCCACAGCAAACGGGGGGGAAAAGATTTACACAGAGCCAGCATTATCTGCGGGATGCGTAAACCCGAGCGGTGTGTTTCACACACATTACAATTCACATATTCATGAATTTCTCAGACTTTTTGAGCCTGGTTCACCTAAATTGGGTCTTTTTTTTTCACAACACTTGAAGAATAATCCGTTAGAGCATACAAATGAGCCTGTCACACCTTCCCCTCGCAGTGCGAGTTCAGCGCTGACACAATCACACATCAGCTGCAGTCACAGCAGCAAAACTGAGCTGCGCTGCTACTTAACCCCCGCCGGACCGGGGATCATTATCGGTTAACCCCTGAGTTTTATGAACTTTTATCCCCTTGCAGGTTCGTGGATCATTAACGGTTAATCCCTGAGTTTTATTAACTGTTAACCCCAGCAGGACCGTGGGCCATTGTAGATTAACCTCTGAGTATTATTAACTTTTAACCCCTAGCAGGATCATTATTGGGTTTTATTAACTGTTTACTGCTGCAGTGCCATGGATTAAAAAATCATTTGTGTCCCTTGTACTTACATCTTAACCCTAGCACACCATAGATTATTTCCTAACTCCTGTATGTTATTTGCTGTTATCCACTGCTGGACCGAAAGCCATGATTCTCATCTACTTTTTGTATATCATTAACCCTTGCCAGACTACAATTTATTATCACTCAATCCTTGTGTATTATATATTAATAACGTGTATAGGAACCAAATGAGCATTGGATCATATTAGTCCAGTTGTTAACTCATGCAAGTCTGCAAAGCTTATATAGAGAATTCCCAGATTCTATGGTCTTATTTCCATAGGGGACATTAACAATAACATGCAAATTCCCACTGTAAGAAAACACAGTTAACACATAGTGGCACGGAAAAGAACCCTTTTGATCTTACAATCTATTCAAACCCTTACATGAAAAACATGAGGTCAGCCTAATGTAACACCTGTGTATCTTTTCTTGTCAACTCACAAAGGACTTGAATTTAACCCGTTCAAGTATCACCAGTTCTTTCCAGCATTACTTCTGTTTCATGTAAATCCCTCTGGGCTGTTTCATCATCACCTATTAGCAGGCGCTGCACTGTACATTATAATTTCTTAACACCTCCAACCCTGTGCACCATGTCATTTAACCCTGTTAGCCCTAACAGTCAAGATCCGTGTGCATTATTACTTAACACCTCCTTCAGTTTGCAGCTTTTCCACATGCCCCTACCGCCCTCCATGTTGGTTCTGTTTAACCCTTCGGTATATCAGCCAGGTAACCTTGTCACCCTTGGTCCTTACCTACAACCCATTCTCCATTGGCAGGTCTCTGTGCATCCGCCACATAATGCCTAGGGTAATGCCTGCAAAACTCTTTCACCATCCTCTATAAATCCTATTAGCGCTGTGATAATGCAAGTACCAAAACATATCCTTAAGTAACCCCTGCTACCCTGTCATTGCCATTAATTTACTGTATAAACCATGGCTTGACTTTATTTCATCAGTGAATCCCTGTGCTGCACTGTTATTTAAGACCTGCTAAAATGTATGTGGTTGCCACCCCACATCTTAAGTGATTTAAACTAATGGCTTTGACATTCGCATTAACAAGGGAAATAAAGAAATGTAATATTATTATTCATATCATACATAAAGGATGTACTAAGGCTTAGGTTATAAATATGGATTCTATATCAAGATTTAAAAAAGTGGTCTTCTCGCTATAGCAACCAATGAAATGTTCCCATTGATTGGACCACTTCATCAATTACCATGGGGATAAGACCCATTTTCAAATTCTCCTCTATAATTAGTTTTTTTACATAACGTTCGCTGTATTATAACAGTTTATGCAGGGAACAATAAAGAGCTTAAGATTAGCAAACATAAAAAAGAGCAAACTAAAGGTGATCCAACTCCCATGACACACAGTCAAGCAACAAGTTCAAACTACTGAACCTTGTGTACATGTTTAGAAAAATGTAATGACCTCACAGTGAACACTTATCTTTAACACTTGTCTAAGCAGATAAACATAAACCTCTGGAAAGCCAATCAAGACCAAACTCATTGAAAAATTAGGTTCGATTGTGTTAAACTAGCAAGTATTGTATCCAGATCCCGTTGATACTGAAACTGATACATTACGAGCACAACTTTTACATATACATACAAGCGTTACACATAACTGCAAAAAGAACTCTAAGTAAGTTAAAAGGTGTGAGGGGGGGCATTAAACCAGAAATCGTTAAATAAGTGCCAGCATTGCCAAGGTTAATTTTAACCCCTTTGAAGAATGACAAAATTCTAAGCATGACGCCCTGATAAGTGAATCTTATGGTGAAAGTCCTTACATTGATACATTGTTTCAAGTTGTTGGTAAATATCCTACAAATAAATTATGGAGTAAAGTAAACAAAATAATTCTAACACATTAGCAATGGCGTGAAATAACCCTTGCAATGCTGATCATGGTCATAAAGGGTTTAAAAAACAACCCATGCAAAACCTGCATTAATTTAATCCAGCAATGAAAGGGTCCATGTCAAACTGCCTCTTGGCTCCTCTGCGCATGTAGTGTTTTTTTTTTACTATTTTTAATGGTGTGTTAATTAAGGGTTAGACATTTCTGCACTTTTTTAGACTATTTTTGTGATTATTTACAAAACCTGGCTAAAATATATCATATGATCTGCATATACACTTCCATCGCTTACGTGCAGATGTTTCCTTTAGCTTTCCTTGTAGCATTTTAAAAGGTTCTAGTCTCAATTTTATAACTGAAAACTTTGTCATTGGATTGCTCCGCAGCTGCACTTTGTATTGCTAGCGTATTACGCGGTTCACAGCGTCTGTTGTGATATAATATATTACAGCAGTTCTTGTGTTTAAAGGTGCGGTTCCACTCAAAATCTCAATTGAATTCTCTCGAATGTTAAGCAAATACCTTGTTCCAGATCTGTCATTTTATTATTTATTCATGAGCTTTAAAATTAACTATTTTTGGTGTCACATGGTAATTAAGTGTTCCCGGCAACAAAAAAAGGAGCATGAATGAATAATTACTTCTGGGAATGATTTGAGCCTTCAGTAGTACTAGGCATGATGTTCCTAATGTCACGTTTAGTAACTAAGATGTTTAATTCTACATAGCTAATGTTTTATGCTAAGCTTAGCTTTATGCCTATTCCATGCATACTTAAATCATCTACTTTATCAACTTCCAGCATCCCTTCATGAAGAATATTTCACTTATATTAATGAAGAATTATTTTGGTACAACTCAAAGGTGCACCCAAAAGGTCTTCTACAAGAAGAAGTAACTCCTAGAATGCTGTAAGCATAACCACTTGTATAGGATATGATTAAAGATTAAACTTTTTCAGCATTCTCTGTAGTAATATCAGTTACTCTATTTTCTTTTTCACCTACCCTAAATCCGGGCTGATTTGGCTGTCTGGTAGCTCGGGAGAATTTGTCGCTATCGTACCACCATTTTAATAAAGTATGCGTATGAAAAACACATGCACATCCCACCCAACGCAGCTCTGCGGTATGCATTTTTCATATACCTCCTCTATTAAGGAAATGATATAGCTGCCAGAGGAATATTAGTAACATTAGAGTAATTTCTCAAGTCTACTGGCCTGTAGCAGGAGTGTATAAGAAGAGTATACAGTATATGACTCCAAAACACGGAGCAGCTATCCAAATGCATTTGTCTGTTGATCCATAACCCCATCTAATCACTATTAACCCCCCACGGGTGCTTGCTCTGTATCCTCTCCATCACTAAATACCATCTTTTTAATTGACCAGGTTGAGTCTATACATTCCACGCTTCTCTCATTCATCTCTGTTCCTTCATTTACTCTTTCACTTTGTTCCTCACCCACTTAACATATTTTTTTCTCCATTAACTCATTCATATCTGTATCATGTCCTTACTCATTCTTGTTTTATTGTGTGTATCTGTTAACGCCTTTCTCCAAGTCCTCCGTTTCACCTCTTTTTTTTAGATTCCTTTTTCTGTTAATTTATCTACTTATTTTAATCCTTTCTTTTTAACCCCTGCATTCCTTCTTTTCATCCACCCTCCCAATTAAATCATTTCTCTCTCACTTGTTCTCTCTAATCCTGTTCTTTCCATGCTCTTGCTCCATTAACTAATTTTCTCTCTTTCTTTTTAATCATGTCCTTTTCATTCTTTCTCCATTAACTAATGTGTCTCTGTTGTGCGCTCTAATCCTCCCCTTTCATTCACTGTCTCCATTAACTAACTCTTGTTCCTCATCTGTAATCTTTTTGCTTTTTCTTTCCCTTTCTTAAGTGATTTGCTTACTGTGACTAGGCTGAAGTGTCAAAAATATCTTAGCGTTCTCCCAACTCGCAAGCAGACACTCAACTCATATCACTCACTGCGTTCACATGCATGCACTCACACAACTCAACAATCCGAGATGGATACTCACACCAGAATGCACATCACTAACTGACATGCACTCACAACACTCTGACAGGCACTACACAAGAACACAACTCATACAATTCACAGGGACTAGACTCACAACTCATAAACAATAACACTTGCAGGTCCTCACTTAAGAATACAATGCCTGTCAATCACATTCATAACTTACAGCAACTCCCACACCTCACAGACATTCCTACAGCCTACAGCACCCACAATGGCATCACTCACAGCACTCAAACAGGACACACACAATAGCGCAGTACATACATTTTCTGGCACTGTGCCACTTGCCCCAGGTATCTCCCCCACTGTCCTGCTTTTGTGTCCTGCCTGAAATGTTGGGGGTAGTCTCAGACAATACACAAACACTCACAAAACACAACCCAACACTCACACAAGAACTCACAGTTATCACAGACAGGGAACCCACACAACCCACAGCACTTTCAAACAATCTCACAACTCACAAGCACTCACACAGTCAGTTCCCATACT
Organism: Spea multiplicata; assembly: GCA_009364415.1. Taxonomy (NCBI): domain Eukaryota; kingdom Metazoa; phylum Chordata; class Amphibia; order Anura; family Pelobatidae; genus Spea; species Spea multiplicata. The sequence continues at coordinate 12,258 of VKOC01006978.1, forward strand.
CCAGAGTTCGTTACCTCTGCCAACTGCTAGTTCTTCACTGTAAGGGGAGCATCTAAGGTGGTGTCCATGTTTCATCCTGATAAAGAGCGCAGGGGCTATGCAGAGCTCTGTAGAATTAATCACCTCCAGCTTGTAAAGGCAGCTCTGCGCGGCCCCCGCGCTATGTCTGTCATGATGAAACACAGACCTTCTCCAGAAATGCAGGATTATCGACATCCCCTACACCAGACAGGTCCCTGGAGTACAGAAGATGGGGGTTAAAGGGCCAGATGCAGCCTGCGGGCCATATGTTTGACACCCCTGCTGTAGGTCATCCGCTCCTTTTACTCCATCTCTCCATTTCTGTCTCTTTCGTTATTGCACCTTTTTTTCATTCCCTCGATCTGTTAACTTCTTAACCCTTTTATTTTTAATTTATTTCCCTATTTTCATTTCCGTGCATTTTAGTTCCTTTCCTTTATCATATCCTTTCATGATTTCATACTTTCTCACGTTTTGTTCGTTCCTTTACTCTGTTATGGATTAATTTCTCTTCTTTTCCAACATCATTCTTTACTTTCATTTCCACCCATCATTAACTGGTTTGTCAGCTCCCTTAATTTCTCATTTTTTTTCATTTGCTCTCTCCATTAATTTCTTTCTTGCTCGTTTTTTCTAACTTTCCCTTTATGTCTCATGCTTACTATATTTCATTTCCTAATTCTGTTTTCCTTCAGCCTTTCTACTTTATTAATGTACTTTCTTGCTCTTCATTCTCTCTCTTCATTCCTTCGCTTTATTAAAAAAAATCTCCTTTGATTTGACCTACGTCATGCTTTGCATTAATTCTGCTGATTCATATCTTTCTGTTACACTGTATGCCATATTTTACTTTTCTTTATTCTCTCTCCTGTAACTCATTTCATCTCATTCCCTCTCTTTGTTCTTGTATTCCCCCTTACCCAGCCTCCCTAGCTCTTGTTTATCTGTCTAATTCACACCTGCTCCTGGACTGCTGGGTGAGTTCAGAGGATTACGGATGAGTGCTCTTTTCTTAGCGACTCACACCCCTAAACTTCCATCTAGACACTTGCAGAAACGCGGCAACTGAAAAAAATGACTGATTATACCTTTCAGCTCCTGAAAGGAGTGTGAAAAAATGGATAGAGGAGAGAAAGATTGAATGAAAGAGAGGGAAACATGAGAGCATTGGAAGGAGAAGTATAAGAGAAAACAGAAAAAAAGAAATAAAACAGCATTGGGTAATAAAATCTTGAACATTAAAGGAATATTAAAATAGCTGTAGTCAGATGAGAAAGACTTTAGTGTTATAGAAAGAAAGTGGTTCATGGTGGATATTACAAAGTTATAAGGATTGTGAAATGTAAGAAAGAGATATGGCCTCAGAATCTTTGTCCATGAGAAGTGTAGTGTGTATGGTCAAAATAAGATTATGACAATTTTTTTTTTAACCTTTATTCATCATGCGAAAATAAGTATCAGCATGCTAGTCGTATAGATACCAACCTCAAGCACCCAATGGAAAATGAAGTGTGGTACCTCCACTGATGGACTACAACTTATGGTACAAGTACCTCTTGTAGAACTTCTGATCGGTGCTTGGTTCTGTATTTATAATTTTAAAGTGCTTTCAAATAGCTTTATGGGTACTGTTTGAACAAAAGTTATATTACGAATGTTAGACAAGAAAAATCCATAAAACATATAATAAAAGTGGTTGTAAAACAAAAGAAGTCAAAAACGTTGATAACCTTAGTTTCTAGTATTTTATTTTCGTTACTACAGACTGCATGTAAGTATGACATTTAGTTTCAAATACACACATTTCTTAACCCCTTAAAGACAATGGGCGGTCCCTAAACCCATTGAAAACAATGCATTTTGAGCCAGTACATGTACGGGCTTTGTCGTTAAGGGGTTAAAAATACACATATTATATTATATGTAACATTTTATTGTAGTTCTGCAGAACTAATCAAGGTATAGGTAAGGTTAGTGTTCTTTATTCAAGAGAATCAGACTCTGCGCCCAAGAACCAACCAATCAAACATATTCAGAGGATTCAGAGGAATTTGTTAGGGGAGGGGGTCTTCAGAGGGCTACTATATTAAGATTTTTGTTTTACTTGCAATTCCACACACAACCACTAGGTAATTAGTGTAACAATGGACTGACCCCTAGAAGGGGACTTACTCCAATGTTTTTTGTATGTGTTGTTAATATGTTTTTACCATACAGGCTACATTGTCAGTATCTTGCAGGTGATGTCTTAGGTCCGATGTCACTATGAGAAGGGGTACAGTGTATATAATTACTCCGCCTAAACAGTTGGCATACATATTTCATTTCATTTGTAGAGAAGGTTATACCGGTCTCATTACTGCTGTTACTAAGAGTAGGGGACACAGGTCTCATTAATGCTGTCTCTAAAAGAAGGGGACGCGGTCTCATTACTGCTATTTCTAAGGGTAAGGGTGGACCGAAACAGGTTTTGTCTTCTGCTGTCACTACGAGTGGCCCAGCCTGGCTGTCCAGCGGAGGAGGGTAAATACCCTACTGTTGTTGTCTCTATGTTAGGTGATACAGGTATTAGCTCTTGTGCTAATAAAAGATGGGAATTCCACATTTAA
>VKOC01006979.1:0-11960 GCA_009364415.1 Spea multiplicata
GTGGCAGTACACATGGGTGTTTCTCTTCCTTAGGGACAAGGATCTGAAATACAAAGTTAAAACCCTCCCCTTCCTTAACTCCTCCTCTTCCTTACCCATAAGACCACACCGGACCAAACACAGCCAGTAAGTACCAAGAATACCAACATGCTTGAAAAATATCTTTAATGGTAGACAACATGAGGGAGGGAAACCTGTACTGCCACTATATTAAGGAAAAGAGAATTTACGGTGAGTAAAATTCCTATTTTTCCTGGCATATAGTGGCAGTACACATGGGATATAGCAAGATAACCAAATGGGCGGGGAATACTTAAGAGGCCAATGACTGGTGCATCCTGCGCCAGAAAAAATACCACAGAGGAGGAGAAGATGTCTGGTAAGTAATGCTGGACAAATGTATCGAAGGAACACCGGGTAGCTGCCTTACACATATATATTCAGGAGATGAGGTAGACTTCTCAAACCTAGACCCCGACATAGCTATAGTGGAGCGAGTCAAAATATGGGACAAGATGACTTGCCTGCTGCTTGAGTGAGCTAGTCAAAAGATCACTGTAAGCTACCTCAAGATGGCTAGCATAATCTGAATATCTACCAAAAAAGAACAAACAATTGATCCGTATAGCGGAAAGCAGTGGTGCGATCTGTAGAAATGTCCAGAGCTCTTTGGACATCCCAATGTGCCATTGTCTTCTGCGGAAATACCTGATCCTGATGGAAAAAATGGTGACCATAGCAGCTGAAGACAGAGCAGTAGTTACCCAGTTGTCCTGCTGAAGTGAGAGTCACCTTCAGTGACAAAAAACTTCTTCCAGCGGTTCGAAGGGTACAGAATAGAGAGCTAAAAAAACACAAGGTCAAAAACCCAGGAAGGAAGAAAATGAGACTGTCTGGAGGTTGACGAACAGTTGCCGCTTAAAGAAATGCCTGATCAGAACATACAAGGCTTAAACCGAAAGGAGAAAAAAATACTGAGGGAGGATACTAGCCCTTTTGAGGTAGACACATTAAGACCTGCTAAGAATCTGTCTTGCAAAAAACCACAAGGACGGCCCTGCATAACCAGGAGAGGAATTCCTCCAACTCTGAAAACCTCCGAATAAGGAGGACCTCTGCATTGTCATGGGAAAGTCCATTGCTTCTAAGGATAACCCTCGCAAAAGCTAGGCCATCAAAAATGACCATCTGAAGGAATTTTGTTCTTCACCAACTGGGACGAAAATGGCAGCTCCTAAACTCAAGGCCATATTGTTTAGCTCTAAGAACTAAGTCTGTATTGGCCAATAAGGGACAGATGTTAAGACCCTGGCCTAGTCTGTTCGAATCTTGAGGAGGACACGTGGGATCATAGCCAACGGAGGAAAAAAGTAAGCCACCCTGAATCTCCATATCACTGGCATAATGTGCAACACCAGAAGGTTGACCCCTGAATACAGAGAGGCTAAAACCCAGAAGATTGCTGTTGTCTCTGGTTGCCACAATGTTGAAACCTGGAAGACCAAACTAGAACCAGGATGGAAAAGATTCTTTTGTCTAGGGAATAAATCCGATCTGCTAATGTAGTCTGCAATACAAATGTCCCTTCCCCTGAAACGCGTGGCTGACAAATCTTGTGGTTTTGTTGAGCCCATGCCATGACTTCTTCCGAGAAGGCCTGAAGTTTTGGAATCCGGGTGCCGCCCTGTCTGTTGATATACGATATAGTGGTAACGTAGTCGGCTTGGATTCTTACAGCCTTCCCTTTAACCAAGGACTGAACCACTCGAGGGCCAAAAAAATATAAATTAAAAACCGCTTAAAGAGCTCGATAATTTGAGGACTGGGTAAGATTGTTAGTGACCGCTTGCCCTGCCTGAAGAGGTAACCAAAATGCGCTCCCCAGCCTGTTGAAGGCATCTGTGGTCAGAATGATCCACTGATATTGATGAAAGCAAAGACCCTTGCTGAGATGATCTGTCCTCTTCCACCAGTTTAATTGGGCTTGGACACTGAAGTCGATGTCCAGATTTTCTTATTTCTGGGACAAATGGCCAAGGATGTCCCCTTGAAGTGGCCTATATGTGCTGAGGCAAGGTAACAGAGTCTGTCTAAATCAGTGGCAAGTTGGGCACTCTATATTCCTAGCATGGGGAGTTAATTGCTGGAAGTCAGCCGGTGGATCCAATTAACCTGCACTGAGGCATTTAAAGGGTGGCCGTTAGAGGCATTAGTTGTCTGAAAACAGGGAGAGAGGCAGTAAAGCCAGACTGAAGCCAGCTAAGACTGAATGAAAAGTAACAGTCCAAAGAAACATGTGTTGTGCTGTAACTACCTATGACTGGGACTGGATTAGCTGGCCAGTTAGTATAGGTAGTCTCCAAGATGGAGTAGGATTTGTTTCTTTGTTTTGTTTATTTACACAGTGAGGCGCAATACTGTGGACCTCAATGAAAGCTACAATAAACCACATTTTGCTTCTATTCTGTTGGTGTTGGGAGTTTCTTGATTGTAACTGGGCCATCTTGCCACAGTGCCTTGGAGCAGCTTACTGCAGGGATACAAGTCGTCAGAATGCCCAAGATGCTCATAGCTTTTCTAAAGGGCCAGGTATGATTTTGTTGCAAAGCTGACACAACCTTTCTTACTTTTCTGATCTTTGATCTGGAATAAAGAGCCATAAGGAGGAGGAGACCACTATCAGCTGCAAGAACTGCATACTTAGAAAAAAATAAGGTTGGACTTTTATGATCAAAACATATCTGGATGAACCATTGCAGCCGACCACCAATTCCATCAGAATTAGCCTAGGCTCTTAGGATGTTACTGAAACCTTTGTCCTGGCTTTGTCTACAAAATTATGCTCCTAATAAAAACGTTGAAAAGGCCTGGTGTTTAATCCGGGCACCTCCTGTTCCATCTGGTCTTCTTATCCTGTGCTCTGCCAATGGGGAAACAATGCCATCTTAATGAGAACGAAGGCCGGAGCTGAAATGGATTCGATGAGCCGGTCGTCCAGGGATGGGATGACCCTGATACCTTATTCTCTGAAAGTTGAGAGACTCAAACTGGAAATGGAGAATTCTCGGCCCATTCTTTATAGAGAGCCTGAGGAATTTACTGGATGCAACTGCAATAGGCACATGCACCTGAGCATCCTTAGGGTCCATGGTCACCCTGAAATCAACTTGTTCGTGACCAGGAACAGCCTGGAGTAAACATTCTTATAGAAGGGTTGCACCTGAGACAAATTTTTAGACATCCCACGTCTGTAGGTTTAAGACAGCTGAACTGGACAGCTTCTCTGGCAACTCTTTAACATTCACTAACTGGCTTGAGAAACAAGACGATATCAGTGATGATGTGAGTGATACTGTTTCACAAGAATGTGGCTTGTGTTGGCCATTTAAAGGCAAATCGTCCGCACTTTGTTCCATACTTAGTGACAATGCATTTATTGCTTAAAATTATTTCCGTCTGCAATGATCCTCAGGATCCAATTGTCTAACCAGCTTATGCCTTACAAAATGTTAAAACAAACAAGGCCGACATAGATGCTGTCCTGGCCACTGATTCTTTTGGCAGACACGACAATTATAAAAGGCTCGATTTCCTAAATTGGCTAGATACTTCTGTATCCGGTTCCCTCGACAGGAAGTACTCCCATCCAAGTGCTAACCAAGCCCAACCCTGCTTGGCTTCTGAGATCAGACGAGATCAAGTGCATACAGGGTGGTATGGCCATAGGCCTAATGCCTGTTACCAGATGCCTAGAGCTCTAGCCACTGAAGTGCTAAACAATGCTACTTGCACTGGAATGCTGAGGATTGGAACATACTTAGGCAACTCGCAAAATCCTTTGGATGCTTCTCACAGATTACCTCTTGTAATCACCTGGAGAGATCTTATAAAATTTCCAAAGCTCTTGTGGAGGAAGGGTAATTATGTCCTCCTCTGACTCCTCACAAGATGAGCCTGAATTAATAGATTTTAACACCTGGTATTCCCCGGAGGAAATTAACCAGGCCTAAGCCTGTTTAGCTACCGAGATTATGGCCATAGGACAACAGATTCAGGAACCAACGTGAATGAGACTATCAAACTTGGGTTCCAAAGCAAAAACAGACGCAGTCTTGAATGGTTATGTGCAAGGTTGTCTAGAAGCCAACGCCCAAAAACTGCATGTCTTGAGCAATTAAGCTGAGCAAGGATTGCCTAACTCCTTTATTCAGCCGTCCGGCAAGGGGGTGCACAAAACATATTTGGACTTAAAAGGAGCCTTAATCTTTTAGAAAAAAACAATGTTCCAGGGCAGAGGCTTTTTTAAGATTAAGATAAATTAATCATACCTTAAAAAGGCCTCAATCCGTGTGGGGGGTTGGTGCCACGGATATCCAGTACCGACAAGCCCCACTGCTGTCAGACTGGACTGCACAGCTTAAATTTTGTGCCCTGAAGATCGGATCCGCGCATACTCTGTAACACGATCAGATCTTCGGCGGAAAGCAACGCCTCCTGGGTGTGCGTTCCACCGCTGTGCTACTGCTCCTTCCCTTGCCGGCCTGAAGAGAGAATTCTTATTCTGTTCCATAACATCCGCCGATGCGGATGCGGATGTTCCTACCTCACTCTGCTCACCACCCGGGGAGCAATTGGAGGAGGGATCCCCCTGGACACAACCCGTGTGCCCCACCGAACTACATGTCCGTCCCTGACAAGGGACAAGGAAGAACTGGCTGTGTTTGGTCCGGTGTGGTCTTATGGGTAAGGAAGAGGAGGAGTTAAGGAAGGGGAGGGTTTTAACTTTGTATTTCAGATCCTTGTCCCTAAGGAAGAGCAACACCCATGTGTACTGCCACTATATGCCAGGAAAATATATGTGGCATGTCTTTAAAGCAAAGGTTAGTCATAAAACACAGCGAACAGGCTGTATGTAAATCAGGTATCAGTTGTTTACCGCCTACAGGTGACAAGAACATGATATGATGATAAAACACTGTATGATGTCATCCCATCAGCGTGCCATTAAAAACAATGGATGATTTCAAATCCGTATAGTTTGGGGGGGGGGGGTTATTGGAAGCGATTGCAGTGTTCTAAACAGACACGAACAGCCAAGAGAAGCCATTTACCCTAAAAAGCAACATTTGGAGCAGTTTTACCCCGTAACAAACAGCTGACTTGAACAGCCTGGACCCGTCAGATTCAGTCTGTCGGCTTTGCTGTTCTTTGAAGCCCTGAATAACGGGTAAGAAGCATTTATACATAGGGTATTATAACATTTAGTTATGCAAGAGTCTAAGTGGTTCAGTGGGAATTGTAGCAGGAAAAGAAAGCCCATACACATAAGTGTGATACATGCTAAATACATTTGCCAAACATGTATTGCAAAACTAGGCCTGGAAGATAATTGTAATAATCCTTTCAAGCTCATAACTGTTAAACTCATCAATATTGCCCCCTAATCTAAACATATACACATTAATGTCTAGGGCTATTTCTAGCTCTTTCTCCAGCCCTAAACACACAATAAACTCGAAGAAACACAAAATGAACATAGAAGACAAGAACCCACCAAATGTACCCATTTTCCCTGCTGCAAAGACTCGGACCTTAATCAGTCCATAGTCCCGTCTTACATTCAGGATAGCTTTAAATCAATCCCGTGCATGTATAAATCCCCTGTTATAACGTCTGCCACTTCTGCTAAGAGACCGTTCCGCTCATCTAATAAGGTGTCATGAAAGCCGGTGGGAGAGTAAATGTATAGTGATGTTTAATACCTATTTACCAAAGGGCCAAAATAATCAAGTCTGGAGAGAGATCAGGAGGGCCAGACTCCCCGTAAAGACCATGTGCTGCACATGTTTTAAGATCGCCCGATATGCTGATATAACGTGGATTTTAGATGCTGGTGATTCAGAATCTCGAACACGACACATATCTTGTAATAATGGACACACAAAGCTACAAAACCTGTTTTAAGTATACTGGTGCACACGTGAATGAAAATGAAACATGCACCACTAAGACAACCTATATAAACTCAATTACATGCTGGAAAAACACCGGTTAAGGCAGATTCCAGCAGTAAGTACCTTTATCTAACATACCTTGAAAGGAGAAACATGCACCAGAGGAATGTTCTATTTAAAAGGCAACGTTCCAAATGGAACACTTATTAATTATAAGGGAATTATTGACCATCATGCCCGGCAGTAAATGCAGCATCGGTTCATCATTAATTACAAGATGAGTCTATAAACTCATGCAGCTTCAAGGAGCATCGCTGACAGATATTTAGCCGGTTCTGATCCCATATGGCCATTTCTGTAGAAAAGAGCAATGAATCAATGCCAGTCATTCCTTAACTGCTTCTGAATCTTATCTACTGGAGACGCAAAACAAATGCACAGATTCATTTCCGTTTGAGTAAGCCTGGCACTGTCAACTCCCAAAAGCATCCACTCTGCATCATCTGCAGGAGAAATCAGGAGTTGGCAGGAGTTTTGTAGTTTCAACTTTCTAAATTCACTACGCATTATAAACAAGACACCCATGGTACAAAGGACTGAGATAACCCCCCCCTGCATAATGCATGGTTAAAGTGTTAAACAACAAAATATCTGATTTATTTATTCATTATTCATGGCCACCTCGGCTATTCTTGGAGCAGATGCTCGCTGAGGTTGGACCTTCATGTTGTATAGTATAGTTAGTAAGGTGAAACTGCAACTCTCCTGCCAACTGCCCTTTTGAAAAGAAACCCATTTTATTGCATCCATCATTTCACAAACTGAAGGAGCATTCAAGGGCGTTTTGTTATTATCACAAATGAACTTTATCACAATAATTAGAAAGTTATTGTTACCAATGCCAATGAATTGACTGGCAGTTTTATATAGAATCATAACAGAAACGGAACGGCCCGAGAACTTAATATTCTGACCGTAGTTATATTTCATGCACTGCTCCTTTAATTATAAAGTAGCTTGGACCATGGGGAAGCACTCAAGTACATAAGACCATCAGCTTCATTAACACTTGGTTCCTCACTGAAAAGAGAATAAAATGTGTCCACCTACATTAATGGTCTGGATAACGCAAACTCTAATGCCAACGCCGTGGGTATAAGGCTCAAGTAAAAGCCAGTTTGCTTAATACAATTGTGACTGAAAGATATTAGAACAATGTATCTGTTGTGATGAAAGCTTTGTCTAGTTCATTAAAACAATCATATAGATTAGGTTTCTGGCAGCCGCAAGCTGCACTCACCCAGCTTCTAATTGTAGAGAAAAGGTAGAGGGCAGGTAGGATGTTTAAATGAATGCCACCGAGATAACCAGAAGAAAACCTTACATTAGTCCAGGGTTTGACAAATTTGTTGTGAATCCAGGCGCCAGCTAAAAAAGTTAGGAGCCAGGAATTTTTATTTAAAACCAACAGTTGGTCAGGAGTGATCTGATCATCATCAGCCCACTTACTAAACTCATGTCATACACAATTGTGGCATCGAAGGGGTTAACGCTACACTGTCGCTCTCATGGAGCGATCGGGCAGCAAGGGAGGGTTAGGGCCTCTTTGATGAGTGCTGTAGGCTTCCATGCCAAGGAAGCTCGTGGGGGCTCGTTTTTGCCGTTGCTGGTCTACAAAATGGGAATTAACCCCTAAAATGCAGCGATCGCGGCATTGAAGGGGTTAACGCTGCACTGTCGCTCTCATGGAGCGATCAGGCAGCAGGGGGGTGTTGTGTCAGGTCCCCACACTCAACTGAGGCCGTCTGTGGCAGCTGAAAACGCAATTGCTGGTTTGCCGGCAATTGCGTTTTCAGCCTACAGAATCACTCCGTGGGAGTGATCTCAGGCTCCGGCTCGCAGTGGCGCCCCCGCGATCACCACGATTTTGGCGACGTGGGGGCATTTTTGGGGACTTTAACAGCCTGACAAACACCTAGGCACCAGGACAAAACCTGGCGTTTGGGATTTGACGAGCCCTGCATTAGTCTATGCCAACCTTATCCACGCCATGGTACTATATCAGCCAAGTTTAAGAAGCCACCCATGGCAAATGTTTGTGAAGTACAGAGTGCTTAGTTCCATGGGAAATACACATGTAGTCAGTTTTTTTTTTTTCTGGCACCATGTCAAGCGCTCTGGAAGGGTATTGGGCTGACACCATAATAAAAGTACCTATAGGTTTGATCCTGGACAGACCCACAAATGTGAGAAGGGTTATCTCTGCAATCACACATCCAACATCACTGAACCCTGGGGGAAAAAAGTGGGTATGACTACCCCTTAAAGTGCCAGACTTATACTAAACGGTCTTGCACAGAAACCTCCAACACAGGGAACATATGGAATTGCTTTCTGTTAACAGGGGACTCTGCACTAGAGGACTGCATCGAGATCCGGGTCCCACAGGACCCTTCAAAAAATTTGCGGGTATGGGCGGGTTTTCCGGTGTTGCGGGCGGGAGCAAGCGGACAGACAATGTACCTGCGGGTCCCAGTAATCCTCTGGGCGGGACAAGAGAAGAGACGATGTGTGCGAAGGCAGCCTTGCGGGAGTGCGTGGGAAATCTGCAGTTCAGGTAAGGGGTGGGGGAGTTTGTATGAACGAGTATGCGTGATTGAGGGAATGAATGAGTATCTGTGAATGAAGGAATGAAATTCTTCACCATCTCTAAAAGCTGTGACAGAATGTTTGCAGGAGCAGGCTGGATTGGACACACATGCTGTGGGAGCGAATGTGGGATTAAGAAAACAGCCCCGCACAGGGCTCTACTTTGCACCCCACCACCGTGGCAGCAGCAACTTAACAAAACAGACTTGTTTCACCATTGTAGCTTTCCCTTATACAAAAACACTCCAAAACAAAACTATTCCTCTGAAATTTCACACGACTCCATTGTCCTAAATCACATACCAGCGAAGCAGCCACAACAGGCTTATGTCTCAACGCCAAACAGTCTCTGAACAGGCCCCAAATCTTCATTGGGTTTGAAGCAATAGAGCCTCGTTTGTGCATGTTCAAGCCTGCACATTAAGCATGCCGGAGGGAAGCGCGGATGACAAAATTTTAAACAGCTTTAACACTGTAAAGTTACGCGTGTCTCTGCCTGCCTGGGCTTGGGGTCTCTCATTTTCCCTCACTTTGTACAGTTCTCTACATTGTCTACAGCCACTATACGCATATAAATCCTTATCTGTAGGTACAGATTTTGCATGATAATACCTTTTTTTTAAAACGTCTTTTTGTAGATGAAAGCTGATACAGTAAGCCTGGAAAAGGTCAGGGGAAGGCTGATGTGTCCAGTACAGGACAGCAAATCCCACTAACACACTCACATTTTAATGCAATAAATGCAACAGTTTCATGGCTCAAAGATTCCTTACATTCAAAGGGCTGTAGTTTAGATGCAACAGAAACCTACCCTAAAGTAAGTATGAAGTCTGATGTCACTGCACTTCTATGCACCAGACGTCACAATGACGACAATGATGTAGTTGAGTGTAATGGCGCATCATTCTGCACCATGATACTGAGAGCTATGGATCCCCGTATTAAATGTCGGGAACCGGTTTCTTCACCGAAAGGCAAGTTTGCAGGGGGGGGGGGAATTGGCATTTTCAACTCAACATCCATATGCTTTATGAAGGGTGTAATACAGATCTTCAAACTCGGCCTCCAGCTGCTGCAGGACTACATCTCCCATACTCCTCAGCCAGCCCCTTAGCTGAAGGAGCATTATGGGAGATGTGGGAGATGTAGTCCTGCAGCAGCTGGAGGGCCGAGTTTGGGGATCCCTGGGTTAATATATAGATGTATAAACCTGGTGCTCATCTATTTTTATACTACCCCTACCCCATGAACATTAGTACAAACAAATGAAATCTACATTAAACAGAGGGCTTATATTGTTTATACTTCTTATGGACATCTAGAGACACCGGACATGTCCAAACTTTAGCATGCAGGAAAAATGCTCAGACAAGATGGATAGATGTTTCAAGTTCTTCTGGTTTGCAAACATCAAAGGACCCTGTTAGTTTTGCTGGTTACTCACAACTATTTTTATTCCAAAAATAATGAGTTTATAGAAGATTTAGGGTATATGGGTGAACTTCTCTATCATCTACAGCGCTCATAGGGCAGTTTGAAGGCACCAAAAATGGGAACATAGCTTGAAAAGGGAAAAAATGCATTAGAAGCATGCAAAGGCTCTCACTAGACATGCATACACTTGCTATAGAAACATCCGGTGACCAGTTTGAATTCACACGTATGTGACACAAACAGACACACCGACCCTGGGAGCACGACTTACCCACGGACACTGCCCGCTGCCATAAGACAAGTAATTCTTGTGCAAAGTAGCATATGATTAATCTTCCCCTCGGTGTGCCTGGTAAGAAGGGTGAAATCATATCTGGACAGGAGGCTTCTGCTGACCTTGCAAAGCATTAACAGCCACAGCATGCGATTCACGCCGCTTCTGTTAAACTGTACATGCCCTTTCACTGCAGAATACAGATTTAGAACATTGCTGACAGCCCGATTTCTTGGCCGCTCGAGCTTCTCATCCTCTTCCTGGTTTACAGAACAGAATTAGCTATTTAAAATAGACCTGTATCACGGGATACAGCAAAGTAGCCCAACAACGTTAGTGACATCGCAAAACTTTTTGTATGCTCATGCTGGTGTCTTTCCATAAAAACAGCACTTACAATAGCTGCTCTAAAGACCGGTTGGCATACAGATATAGAGCCCGTAACTGCCTTTGCCGGAGTTATATTGGTGGAATGGCCCATCAAAAATAGCAAGGGGCTCAGGAACATGCACGACCATTACTTCCAGACATCAAGGGGTGTATTTATTGAGGAGCGGAACATTTCAACATACTGTCTTTCTTATGCATTATAAAAAGGACACATCGCTGAGCTTGTAAGATAGAACGAGAGAGTTTGGCATAAATGCCCCCATGGTATAGTAATATTCAAGGAGGCACAGCTCAGATCTCAGACTCCTCTTAAAACTGCATAAAAGCTGTGCAGAAAACTGAAAAACAAAAAAACAGACAGCTTGTTTTTGTCCTCCATAGGGTAATGTAGGTTTTTTGTCAACGCTGGCATATTTTCCACATAGTGGTGAGAGACACAGTTGAGTTTTGTTTACAGCGCTATGTAAAAATCAATAAATAATATGCCATGTGGTTAACGTGAATGATCAAAATTTGCATAGCAGGCAAGCAGCAGATGCCAGAAACAGAGTCTGAGATTACAGGGAATCCGAACCCACTTCAAATAAGTGATCAATTTAAAAATCAATGAAAAACAAAGACTATGTAACAAGCACTTGGATGAACTATAAAACCGGCTACACGAACAGCGATATTATTCTGAATGTTTAATCCGCTAGTAAAGGTTCACTGCGCAGAAGCTGGAAATTATTACAACGCTTGTTCCAACCAAGAGAATATTTATCAGCTCCGAGAATACCTTCTCCCTTGGTTAATCTATTACAGCCGTCTAAACAAGTGCATCGCTTTATAAAACTTACACTGCACATACAAAATATAACTGCCCTGACAAATCAAGATGATCTTTAAGGTCACTTAAAACACAAACGATGTATATATATATATATAATATATATATATATACACACACACACAGAGACAGTACAACATGTGATGTGACAATTGTGGGCTGAAAAGCAGACATTTGTGACATCCCATTACACTGATAAATACTGGCAGTATTGAATAGCCAACAGGTTTGGTGACATGTATGTTCGTGCGAGCTAAGAATGTCACGTTTCAGACAACAGAATAATTGTTGCATGTATGGTTAGCGAGCCAATCGGGTCTGTGCTGAAACAAACAATGGTTGGAGCGAGGAAGCACACACTGTAGAAATCTCTGCTTCTACTGTCATACGAGATAAAAAAAAAAAAAAAAAAACAAAAAAAAACCCACCC
>VKOC01006980.1:0-25862 GCA_009364415.1 Spea multiplicata
ATTTTAAGTTGTATAATATTCATTCCGGTGCCCTGGCGAGATTATATATTGTGTTCTGTGAGCATTTTCCCTCTTTTTGGGTTATTTCTAAGTATTTCAGTGAAATTTCAAAAAATGTTTTTGAATACAGATATGCTGTTCTTTGAATAATGAACGCGTGAAAATAGATGGCAAACATTGTTTCCCCCTCCACAAGAAGGCAGCCATTATTAACACACTATTTCACTCCTAATACTATGGTGGGGGTGGGGGGTTTAAAAGAAATTGCAAAAACATACACGGGGATTCTGGACATGGTTTACAATAATCTTTTTAGCAACAAATTAGTAGGATGGATGCAGGAATGCTGGCTTTTCTTTAACAAGGACCTCATTCTCTGAATGGCCCGGTGTTCAATTGAGATTAGTCCCTGTGGTGGCTGTACGGTGCCACAAAAAGGGCAAAGTCTTACACTTAAAGGTTCAGTTCCACTTCAGTAACCAAAAAAGTTTCCTTTATCACAGAAGTCTTTTGTTCTGTTATGCAGCTTTTATGTCGCATGACAATTCATTTTTTATTTCTAGTAAGTGGTTGTGTGTTTATTAGTACTAGGAATAGTGTTTCTAATACCGTTTGGTTACAGAGGTCTTAAGTTCAGTTAGTGGAACAGCACCTTATGTAAGCATGAATAATGGAAAACAAAGCAAAACCCTGTACATTAACTTTCACTATATGTATACTAAACTGGTCAATAAAAGTGGTCAATGGACCCCCTGAGCTCTATTACTCCGAATAATTAGTCCCACACATGTCCCTCTTCTACCACTCTAGGTTAAAGCGTTGTTAGCTTTGTGTGGTTAAACCCTAGCATCAGTTTTGAATAAAACCGTAAAGACGTTGTGATATTTTGTGTAAATGTGCAAAATGCCGATTAGGGTGTTAAGGGACAGAGTTACAGTTCTTGTAAAAGCACATTTTGAATTAGAAGGAACCAACGGTACACCCGCCAGTACAAATTACCCGATAATTTGGGAGAAGCAGCCTTAAATAATTCTTAAGACACAGTACATCCGGTAATCTTCATGTTGCCCATTTTGTCATCGAAAACTACGCACTTTCCAGAAGCCAGTGCAAATGTTATCTCCGAGGTGGTCCTGTTCGGCTTGCTACTTCTATTATTTAGCAGCACTCTTCCATGAACCAGATTTCTATTTGAATGTCTTGTGCTGGACACTGCGCAGGAGCATCTGAAAACAGGTTAAATAAACATGCATTCTCTTTTGTGTGATTATATTTATTATTACTGCTTGATAGTTTATTGTAGTATTTCTCATAAATGATTTTGAGGTCATTTGTTTTATTATATAATATACACCAGGTCCCAACACACTTTTGGCTTTCTCCTAGCACTGTACCAAGCCAACAATCTCCTTTTGAAGGTATTATTAGATGTCTGACACATTATTCCTGGTGCACACTCCTGGAGCAAATACCTCAGGTCCATAACTTCATGCTTAGGGGTAACAGGGACACTTGTGAATGGCAAACCCCCCAGGAGCTGCAGATATGCTCACTGTTACATCATGCAGACTGGCCGTTCATAACGTTTTGTCTGCATGTCTACGGCCTAATGGAAAGCAGAACTCAGCAAAGGCAGTTGGCAGTGGCAGCAGTTGGCAGTGGCAGCACTTGCCTGTAATTGGAACCATCTGCCTAAAAAGTGGTCACTTGCAATGTATTTATTCTTTTTGCAAAACATGTATTTACGTTTTTTTATTTGTAATTTTAAGGTGCCTATTTGTAAAACAAATCTGGTTGTCCGATAGGTCTCTATTGTCCTCTCATATTAAAGGGTCACTCCTGCCCTATTGTAATGTTAAATCATTGTTACCTGTCGGACTAAAAAAACAAGGGTCTCCCAGGTGCCTCTGCTGAAGGCAGGAAGCATACTGTAGTATGCTTATTGCACATGCTCAGTAGAACTCATTTTAGTCACAGAGAGTAGCAAACGCCAATCATGTGTGTGCTGTCTGAATACGGATGTTTTGCTATCTACAGTGGGGATGCTAATGAATATGTGCAAGAATTATTTCTTTTTTAGTAGAGACACCCAAGAGAAGTCTCAATTTCTAAATAAAGAATCTGTGCTCCAATAAAATGCATCATGCTATGCAAAACGGACGTCAACATGCTTTAAAAATAAAATCTTAGGGAATAGACTGTTCCTTTAAATTATGCTAATATGCTCTTATTCTACTTACTAGGAGCTTTGTTGTTGTTTGCGTTACGTTGGAACCTGGTGCAGTTTAAAGGGGGTCTCAGTGCTTACATATGCTTTTTCACTGATCTCACAAACTCTGCAGTCATTTCAGAAATCGTAATTTCTCTCAATCATTACAAAAGATTACAAAAAGGAAATATTGCACACAGCATTATAATCTCCTCGGCAGAGTTGACCATGTCCGTGGCCAGTTTGGCGTCATTGAAGCTGCAGTTAGGTGATACCCGGTGACCCAATGGCTGACTTTGTTCTTTGTTCAGCATAGGTATTTAGCTCTCAAAGGTAAAAGTACTGTTGATTACCAAAACAGAGTTGCTGGGTTTTGCCCAGTGTTGACACCAGAAGCTGACTGCTCTCCTTACTGAGGATTGCCTCTCTGTTCCTTGGATGGGGGCCAGTTCTGGACTTCTCTATGCAGTGACACAGATTGACACTCTTCTTTTAGTTAGAAGCAGTAAGTCTTAGGTGTGCTGTTCCGTGCTGCTGGCTGCATCCTAAATGGAATAGAAGATTCTGGCTTTGGCACAAACATTTAATTATGATGATCACTGTAATTGTTCTATTTCCCAATAATCAGGCATTTTGTTAACACAAAATTCTGCGTTACTTTTAACTGTCAGAATGCACTATGCCTAGTCATGCTTAGTCTTTTTTTAAATGAGCCCAAGATTTATGGGGGGTTCTGTATCTATGGATTTGTCTATTTATTTGTCTAACTGTACATGGAAGGACAAAATGGTTCATATCTTCCTTTCACAATATTCATTTGGAGATCAGTTCATCCAGGAGGCACCAGAAACGCTGTTGTATGGGTTATTTGCGGCTGTGGTATGCAGCTTTCTTGTACCAATACAATAAAACACAGATGAGCCATAACATTATGATCACTGACAGGTGAAGTGAAAACACTGATAATCTTGTTATTATAATACCTGTCAGTGGATGGGATATATTAGGCAGCAAGTGAACATTTTGTCCTCAAAGTTGACGTGTTAGAAGCTGGAAAAATGTGTAAGCGTAAGGATCTGAGCCACTTTAACAAGGACCAAATTGTGATGGCTAGAGGACTGAGTCCGAGCATCTCCAAAACTGCAGCTCTTGTGGGGTGTTCACGGCCTGCAGTGGTCAGTACCTATGGAACGAAGGAGGTGAACCGGTGATAGGGTCATGGGCGGCCGAGGCTCATTGATGCATGTGGGGGGGCCAAGGCTGGCCCGTGTGGTCAAATCCAACAGACAAGCTACTGTAGCTCAAATTGCTGAGAAAAGTTAATGCTGGTTCTGATAGAAGGGCATGACACACAGTGCATCGTTTGTTGGGTACTCGCCCCCTGTCCACTGCTGAAAGCGCCTACATAGGGCATGTGAGCATAAGAACTGGACTACGGCGCAATGGAAGAAAGTGGTTTGGTCTGGTCATGCTTTGGGGAATGTTGTGCTGGGAATCTTTGGGTCCTGCCATTCGTGTGGATGTTACTTTGACACTTACCACTTACCTAAGTGTTGTTGCAGACCATGTACACCCACCTCGCAGCTTACTGGACTTAAAGGATCTGCTGCCAAAATCTTAGTGCCAGACACCACAGCACACCTTCCGAGGTCTAGTGGCTGTTTTGGCGTTCTGGATTTATGACAGATTGTATGGGTTATCTTAGACATTTTATGGAATATCTCAATCATCAAATATTGAATCAGTTCAGCGCCATTAAAACTCCTGCTCCTTGATTGTAGTATGGTGTTTATCACTTCATAGGAGTTGCTTTACAGCCAGAATGCAAAGATGTCCTTTTACACCTTAGGGCCACTGAATAGTAGGAACATGCATAATATGTGATGTAGCGTCTCAATACGTGTAACGCTTGCTTCGATAATTGTGTTGTTACACTTCCTTGTCAGCTTTTATGGTTGTTAATTTGCGTGTCCAGGCTGTCGTTCCATTTTCATGGTCTGTTATATCAGTCGTTTATTTTACTAGGAGACGTTTTTCACTCAACAATTTTGTAGCACTCAGCTACACTCTGTGTACATTTATATCCTGAGTTTATTAGCAAAAGTTGTAATTAATTAGCCATCCGTAGCATCCTCCCGCAGCGTTTGACAGGAAGATTGGATCTGATGCTCGGTGATTTAAATGTCTCTAGTTATGTGCCAGCACAAGATGTTGTCTTTGGCAATAATGTTCATGGCCAACCTTTCTTGACCCAGCACTCCCACACAGGCATTGTGAATGTGTTTGAGGGGAGGGGGGCAGATATCAGTGAATTGGAAGATTTATTTGTTCTGTCAGACAACAGGCCGTATTTTAACCTTTTAAATACCAATGGAATGTGTCCCCATTGGTGCATTGCAGAAAGGGTTAAAAGAGGTCAACTAGTTAACAGAATGATTTCGGGATTGTGTTTAAATTGAGTCAAAATACTGAAGCTATTGATAAATACAGTAGAGGCACATATACTGTGTGTGTGTATATATATGTATGTGTGTATATATATTTATAAAATCCCTTTTTTGTTATTGGACTAACATTCCATTTAAGGACGAGCTTTCAAGAGTATAATTTTTACGCTCTAAAGCTTGTCCTTAAAAAAGAATTTTATATTTCTGTGCTCATTTCTTTTGTTTTAATATATAGATATATTTTATTTTTTTTAAGGAACACCAGCGTTCAGTTCTATAGAACAGTTATCGTCTAAACGCACTCCTAAGAAGTTGTTTATTTTTAATTCTTTCAGAATGTTTTCTATACATTTTAGCTCACTGCCTATTTCTTACTTCCTTTCCTTTTTCAGAGAAGAAATTCAATTTGAGTAAATAAAATGTATTGTGCTTCTTGCTTTGCGATAGACATTTGTATTAAGATGCAGTGTGTATGTGCGCCTTTTGGATACATCAAACATTGTGGGGAGGAAAAACTCTGGGAAGCGCTACCATAAATTTGCTGGACTTTCTATAACAATTAAGCGAATCACTGATCACATAAATAGCAAGAACAAAAGAGTTTACATGAGAACAATGCTGTGTTTCCATCTGTTACAGTAACCCCCCAAAGCAAAGCATCTTCTTACGTGTAGATTTATAAAATGTATAGTCAGAAACCCCGGCAGGAGGCTACAACCGCCTTTGAATTACACGTCTAATTTTTCCCATGTGGTTTTACTTTCTTTGCTATTCCTTTTTGTGGATGGGGCAGACAGATTAGTTTGCGCTGTTGCTCGGCTGTGCAAAGAAAATATTTCCAGTTGAAGCCGTAATGGGTTGAATTCCCGTCTTACTCTTGGCCACTCTCTGTATGAATATTTTAATCCGAAATGAAACATTTATGGTGTGTAGCTTGCCCTACAAAAATGGCACGAGAGTCTGAAGTGAAGCATGAACGTATTCCGTTCTAATGAAATGCTGATGCTGCCGTTGTCAGTGGTTTGCTAATACGAGACTGACTGCAAATTCAGGCGTAAGCTGCCCATCTATAATTGTTTTTCATTTTTATTCGTAGGTAGACTGTAAAACAAATATATAGCCCGTGATTCTCCACGCTTGCTGACCGTCACCATTTTTATTTTTTTATTTTTTTGCCCCAATGACACGGGTGCAGAAGGTTAATCAGCACATGCTTATTAAAGGTATTTTAACTAACCAGCAGCTTGTCCTTTTAATCATAGGTCAGATGCAAAATCGCTAAATACCTTCCCCAACACCTCCGGACATACTTGTGTCTGAACTAGTTGCCTATTAAGGTTTATCATCTGTAAGCTTCCTTGGACATGCTTTACAAATTGCTAATGTTTTTATTGGTGAAGGTGGCTGCTCTTCCTCGTAATGATCGGTCATCCATGCGGACGATCTACAGGTGATCATCTTCATATGAAGTGAGCAGCACCGGAGAGACTCAAAGCCCAAGTAAATCCAATTCATAATAATTGCATTTCTTTGTGAAAAATATCTTTAAATTAATGTCTTGCCATTACAATTATTTGGCTTTGTGAGTGGATTAAAAGCCATTAGAGGCGCTTGATTGGTCCATTGGGAGATGTATATTGGCTAAAGTGAGTGATGTTTGACACAATTCCTCTGATGGATACCATGTACTATGCTTCAATACATGGATTTAGTAGTTTCAGGTGGCCTGCCCGTAAACAATGAAACATGGTAGCCAAATTTACTTATCAGAGCCAGGCAGGATATGAGAAATGGCTAGATCCCGATTTAAATAAATAAAAAAGGAAATATTTTCAGGGAATCTAAATGGGCAAAATTGATAATTGCTATCTACATTCTTTTCTCTAGTAGCAATGTGTGATGGTTAAGATGAGGTACAGAGGTATCCGATGCGATGTGAATTTAGTATGGACACAATGAACTGGCACACCATCACAACCACATCCTACTCCAAAATGGAAACAGCTGCATCCTTCGGGTGCACGGGAAAAGCCTCCCTATTGTTCAGGCCACGGTATTGGTAGGCTGAGAACATCCAGCTCCCACACATCATGGGAACATTGAAGAGGTCCTCTTCCATTCAGCAGGCAAAGACTTTGAGGAAGCACCCAAATTAGCAACGCAGGCTGAAGGTCATGCTTTGTCTGATAAGAATAAAGCCTCCTCTTTGCACTGGAACTTTTAAAGCACCTGATCGATTTTCCTTTGCACCCTCCTTTGTGTTATGGATTGAACATTTTTATCTGGAGTAGCTTTTTGCTTAAAGGTACCCATTAGCCATTGTATGCGCCTTTTTGCATGAAAAATAATAGAATCACTCGCTCCACTCAAACCATTGGCATAGCAGGAGATAATCTTTGGCAACCATATATTATATTATATAGCGCCATCAAATTCCGTAGCGCTGTACAGTGAGTGGACAGGACACAAGTAGTATGTAACATAACAATTTGACTTACAGAGACAACAAGTGAGGAGGGCCCGACTCAAACGAGCTGACATATCTCCTCTACAAATCGCCGGCTTGTGCAAGAGATCTAGGGTGTCTTATATAGACCCCGACTCGCATGAACAGAAAGTACCTCCATTGATTTTATTAAGTGTGTAGCATATACAGTAAAGGGGGTATTACGGGAGTTCATCATTTAGCGTATAGTTTTTACTGTGCACAGCGGGCACTGAGTAGGCTGTTCTCCTGCACTCTGCGTGATTTAATATGTGCTGCGAGTGTTCCGTGTTTGTGGCTTGTTAGAGGTCGATTTGCATAGCCCAGTGTGATTTTTACCTTGTTGGTTTACAAGAGGTTAAGAAGAGAACAAGGCAAAACGCCTTAACGATTGGGTGTCACGATCCACTACACTACG
This sequence comes from Spea multiplicata, assembly GCA_009364415.1. NCBI lineage: Eukaryota > Metazoa > Chordata > Amphibia > Anura > Pelobatidae > Spea > Spea multiplicata. The sequence goes on from VKOC01006980.1 coordinate 7,560, forward strand.
GCTCCGCAATTACACGTATGGAAACGTTTAACATGTAGTAATTAAGCCACTCTATGAATAGCTATCTGTTACAGTACGTCGGCGCGATGCCCACGTTTTCTTATTTTGTATTTATGGTACTGTTAACACTTTGTTTCTTGTTTTTATTGGCGGTTTTGAATATTTCTTATTCTGTTAACATATATTTAGATAAATAAGGATACGTTATAATCTTCTACATTAAGAGCTTTTGAGATTGATTGACCCAGATCCTTCCCCAGGCCTGAGTCAAGGGGTACTTTTATACAGGAGTCAAAAATGTACCTTTAATACCCAATGTAGAGGATTAACCATTAACGGTAAGACTTTTTTCTGTACAAGTTAGTGTTCACAATGATGTTCTACTTGCTGAATATTACTATTGTTTTAAAAACAAAATGCTAATAAACTCATATTAACAAGTTTCAGTGGGTGGATTTTAAACCGTGTTTATGTATAGCAAGAAATTTCATAGCATGAATTCCAAAGTGACAACTATTAATCTTGGAAACTACTTAGACTTTGGAATGGTGGAAATATGGTGCTTTTCTGTCACCAAGTTCCGGTATGTTATGGATGTGCGTGACGATTGGCTTTTTCTTTTATTTATTTTATTCAGCAAGTTATTTTGCACAAAAAGTACCTTGTTCAACCAGCTTTTCACAGGATGGGCCTGTCCCGTGCCTTTTTACATTAGCGAGCTGAAAAGGCCGCTTTCTTTGATATGGTGAATGGGAGACGACGTGAGGACAAAGGGAAGGACAATAAAATGGCAGCTGCTACATTGTGAGAGATTGAGAGCCCGACTCGTTTGTATTGTCTAAATTGATGCAACAGATTTGCAGCTTTTGTTTTCATTTACCCTAAGGATCTGTACCCTACTATAAAAAACACAAGTATTGTGTGCGGACCCTTTTCACACTTGTGCTTGGTAGAGAAATGAATTTGGATGAGGAAATAGTTAAGTTACAGCAAAAAAACAACTATTGAAGAATTACCAGTCTGCCTGGATGGCTCTAGATTTCAAAGGACTCATAACATTTATCATTTCCCTGCAATGCGTATATTCTATAACGTAGACCGCTATATGCGTGCATATGTCTTAATGTCTTAACAGTGATTATGACGAACATGGCATTTAAAAAGGAAGTAAGCATGGAAGCATATGATTGATGATGAGCATTTCTTTTTATATAATAAACACAAATATATCTCGAATTAGACAAAAGAAAACAATAAAAGTGTGACTTGGGGATAGCAGCGTCCTTTTGAGAACAAATGTAAGCTGTTTTAGCCGTGCCCCGTAAAGCACAGAGTGCTGATGTTAATAATGAGCGTTAAAAATAGACAATGACGCGCATCGTTAAATTCCAGGGTTTTATCTTTAAAGTACAAGCGAGTTCAATTATTACATTTTAGCGAAAAGCAATAACATTCCTTTAAAATGCTCAACTTTAAAGAGCACCTGCCGCTTATCTTAAATCCTACGTTTCACATAAAGCCAGGAAGCTGTGTTTACACTTTGAAATAATCGGTATACCTGTATTAAAAAAGCAAACGTGCCGTATTGGCTTGGATATAGGCCGCACCCTAAAAGTTTGGTGCTTTTTTTAAAGAAAAAAAGTTTTATTTAATGGATATGCTGGCCACTCTGCCCCCCCCTCAGGAGATATGCCTGCCACCTCTGTGTTCCCCCCCCCATCCGAGATATGCTGTCCACTCTATGCCACCCCAAGAATCGCCACTCGTCCCTCCCCTCGAGATATGCTGCACCGTCCTCCCCCCCTCGAGATATGCTAGCACTCTGTACCTCCCCCCTCGAGATATGCGCCACTCTTAGTCCTCCCCCCCTACCCGAGATATGCTGCCCCACCTCTGTCCCCCCCCCTCTCGATAAGCTGCCACACTCTGTTCTTCCCCCCCTATAGGAGTTATATGCTTGCCACTTCGTCCTCCCCCCACCGAGATATGCTACCACTCTGTCCTCCCCCCCCTTCTCGATTTGGCCTGTCCACTCTGTCCTCTCCCCCCCACTGATGAATATGCTTGTACTACTTCCTGTCTCCTCCCCCCCCGAGATATGCTGCCACTTTGTCCTCCGCCCCCCCCCGACTTACCAGAGCAGACTCCCGGGTGTCTTGCGGGGCCGGAGGGGGACATCTATGCAATATGCGTATACAATTCCCGGTGTCGGCACTTCCGCTTGTATACGCGTATTGCGTAGATGTCCCCCGGACAGAGGTAAAATGCACTTGGGGACAGAGGTAAAATGCATCGTGCGGACGTTCACCGCCAGCGGCGATGCGGTAAACAACCTCCGCTGCCGGCACGTCTGCCCGATGTGCTTTAACAATCTCCCTTTTTAAATTTTGTCGAGCCTTGATATAAAGGGTAGTGGGAATCCTAATTCTGTGCACTTGAATGTTGGTTTAATAGTAAGCCGGATCCGAGCTTTCCTGTAAAGTAGGTGTCTGCGAATGTGCTGGCCGGTGGTCCCGAGGCACTCGGAATGTGCGTCCCGGGAATACGCTGCTCCTGCGCAGCGGTTTGCTCAGATAACATTGGTATGTACATGCTCCCGGGTTTAACACAAGCACAAAAACACAATCCTATGCCAAGATTTTTTGAAGGCATTTTCGAGAAAGTCTTAATATAGCTCAAAGTTCCTTCCAGCAAGTCAACTTTTCTTCCTTTCCTTTAAATCTAAATGTTGAAATAGAAACCACAGCGTGTAAGCTGATTACCAGGATGTTTTCACTAGCATTATGCCACCTGTATAATTCAATAGAGTATCATATAGATTCATCATATAGATCAAGAAAAAAAAGGTATCACTCAAATGCCTGGGCTCCACTCAAATGGCTTCATTTTAAATTGCCTTACAGCAGATGAGTTGCTCTTTAGGTAAAATATTTGTGTAATCGGCTGTCGTTTAATCCCCCAAAGGCTTTTGCGCTCCGTTTCTCTGCGATTCTGTTGCAGTTGAGCCTGAATGGCTGTGAATAATGCATTTTAAGTCAATAAAGCAATTAGACCGAGCATAGTCTAAATAACAGCAATAACCCACCCTAAAGCATTTCCCTGTGCGCTCGCTCACTCAGTACATGATGATGGGCATCGGACGGGCTTTCTCAAAACTGATGTGTATTGATACTTACCTTGAGGTTACTGCTGTGTGTGTATATATGTGTGTGTGTGTATATATATATATATATATATTGTAATTATTAAATATTATATATGTGTGTGTGTTATTATATATTATAGGTATATATATATAATTAAAATGACTAAATAATACATGGACTAAAATAATACATGCACAATCTGCTTGGTTAGAGAATCGCGTGAGCTTCCCTTTTTCCAAAAATACATATACCGTATATATTTTGTTGCGCCAGTTAAGAGTTCCTTCTCCTTTAGTTTCATCCGAGTCATGCCCTTTATTGAGAAAACCGCAACTTCAGCGCCATGTATCCTGCTAAAATTAGAAGAATGTGATGAGCATGTTTCACAATGTTTTTAGTTAATACATAAAAAAATGCATATAAAACAAACAAAAAAAAAACCATATTAGGCCACACGACTAAAAATCTGTATGTTGTAATTTGTTGCTGAAGAAACATATTTTTGACCTGCTAGGGTAGAGGTTTTATCTTCCAGGCTCATCTCAGGAGGAGGAAAAGTAACCGGAACACTTTTCCTCCTCGCTTCCTATCACTCGTTCCGCTGAAGCTTTTGAAATCTAAAAGCTGGGCGAATGCCCCCGGGCACACCTGGGTTTCCCTTCACCAGCAATGACCTGAGGGTATTTGAGATAAAATGATAGGAGGTATATCTGAGAAAACGAGAGGGGATGAACGAAAATGAGAATAAATGAACATGGCAATAAATGGCAGGGATCGGAGAAAAATGAAGGTACGTCGTCTTTTCTCACCTTATGCAGGTGGGAATATAGATGTCCTCTTCACTCCTGTAGAAGACTTCTCTGCGTTTACCGGCCATCTGGCTAATCTGATGGGATTATAGCTCTGAACACCCGGGCTGTGTGAGGCCGGTGCTTTTTAGCAGCGCCTCGAGGGATGGAATTTACCAATTAAGTTAATTCAGGATGTGCACTTAGATTTGATTCCGCTTTGCTGTATTCCGATTCATCGCAATCCTTTCATTAGAATTGATGAATAAGAATGAGTTACTGTTTTGTATGTGATTCATGCCTAGTTACAAGAGGTCTAGAATTGTGTATCATGTACCTGTTGATGAAGTTTAATATAGTGTGTGTGTATATATAGTGTGTGTGTGTATATATATATATGATATTTATTATCACTATCGGATGCTGTATACAGTATGCTGTATAGGTAGCAGCTGTGAGTTACTGAATTAATACATTAAAATTGCCCTAAATGCCAGTTTAGTTAAGTACATTATACCCCTTTTGTCTGGGTTATTCATATTATATTTTTATGGTTTATGGTATGTGGAAATTGCACTGATTTGAAGATCTTCTTTTTTTGACACTTTGACACCTTTTAGTTTACCTCTGACACTCTTTCAGCTTTTATGTTTCGGATCAAGCGATCTATCTATATTTATATATCCATCAACCCACTATAAATTGATAAACCCAATTTATTGTGTGCAGCATTACGCTTTAACCTTCTTTTCTCTGTGTGTTATGTGTGCACAATGTAAGACAAACAAGATGGCAGCTGGTGCTTAGTATCGCATATCATGTGATGTCACTGTGACGCTGTTTATTGTTTCACTTGAACACAGGGTACTGTTCAGCAAAGGTAATATAGCTGGTAGTTCAGTTAAGTTTACTTCGACGGGTTGCCGCCGGCTTCTTTCCTTGAAATTTGATCTATATGTGTGTGTGTATACGTGTATGTAATAAAATCACACCCACATATATACATCTTATGGGGTTCACCTTTTATGATTTTTCCTTTCTATGTGTGGCTTAGTAAACTGGCCTTATCCACAGGTGAGACTCGAAAACTCAGAGACGGCTATGAGGTCATCTTTCCAGCGATGGAAATTTTTTAGCATGTTAAGTTTACTTGCCTTTTGACTTTCTTTTCTATATGTCATTTACCGACAAGTACAATTTTCAATATTTCCACTGAAACCAGTAACCAGAACTTTCCCCAACTGAATTATTTGCCGTGGAAAACTTTGCAGTGAGAAGTGGAATGTGATTTTTCTTCTGTGCTTAAAGGAGCGCTCTGACCCTTTCTTCATGTTAGATGCCTATTAGAGTTGCTTTGGACGCCGTTGTATTCTGCTGCATAGTTATTGGATTTATTCTGTCATCAAACTCCTCCCCCAGCTGCCTCTGCTGAAAGCGGGGAGCATACTGTAATATGCTTTTTTTTAAATTTAGAAAGTACTTTAAAATGCGTTTTGTTTTTTTACCTAATCCCCCCCTATGCTGAGGATTCTGCAGCTCCAGAGCATTGTACTGCCCCCTCTATTCTCAACTATTTACACCGCTGATGGAGAGTACCTGTGCATGCGCAGTGCAGAACAGGAGATGATTCTCATTCAATGCATGTAGCTGCGGAGGTGAGCAGGTATAAGCTTAAGGCTCCTATGTTACATATGATGGCTGAATTGCACCTTGAAATGAGACAGACGTCTCCTATTCTAACCCCAAATAGAATAAGATTATACGCTCCAATGTGCATGCAGTAAAATGTACTGGAGTCCATGGAGTCTAGATTTTGTTTTGGAAATGGTAGAAGCACTCCTGTGTATGCACATACACACACACACATATATACACACATACACACATACAGACACATACGCACACACACTCTGTGTTGGTTAATATTATAATTCACTCACTCTGATGTCTGAAGTACTGGTATTTGCCACAAACTTTTAATATATATTGCTGCATTTTTATCATTATAATTATCGCCATAGGTTGGCTTCCCATTGGTGGGGGGGCTGCACGCATCTGGTGCTGGTAGCGTTGGTTTATTTACGTTTTAACACTTAAGAATTATTGATGCTACTGTAGAAATACCCCAGACGTACTCGTGTAACGTAGGTTAACTGAGCTCAATACTTCAAGCAGGTGCCCAGTCTATAAGGAATACTCATCTTAGATGTTGTTCACTATATACAACAATATTTATCCGGAAATGGTTAAACTGTACAAAAACTCAAAGCAGCTAATTGCTAAAATGTGTTATCAGAGCAGCCAAATGCTACACTGTATCACACCTTGCCCTCCGCGTAATCGAGCTTTACAGATAGGAGCCCCGTTACAAGCGGCTGGCGGAGAGGACTAGTAATATCGAGATGAAGTGGTTGCTCTTTGTTCCCGCTAATGCACGACACGCACACTCGGTATGCAGCTGCATTCGCACGCCGCTGGCCGACAGGCGATGTCTCTGCCACCTAGTGCTGAAAGCAGGCAGCATTTTATTTTATTCTTTCTCCACAGAGCCAGAGCGGCTTGCAGAAGGTCACATTGCTTGCATTCTGACGTGCAGTTAGCAAATTATTATTACCTTTTATTTATTAAATGGCAACTGATTATGCCGCTCTGTACATTTTAAATGGAGTGGCTAACACATACATAACAAATATACATTAACACATACAGAATAACAGGAGTTCAGAACTCTGTCAGTGAGCTTGAATGGTGGGGTTTTGATGGCCCCACTCGTGAATTTAAAATGAATAGTCTGGCTAATTGAAACAAAAGTCATATAACCCCTGAATCCTCCTCAGAATCTTCTTTCTGACTCTTCATATGTGTGACATTTCCCAAAAGTTGGCTTTAAAAGTCTCAAGACGTTCAGCTCGGAGAGCTCACTGTTTGTCAAGAACTTCAGGGATTTCTCAGGCAGGCTGCCTCATCTGGGGGTCTCACTCTTGGGGTCTCTACCAAATACTGAAGCTGAGCAGGCGTTGAGGCCTGTGATCAGTTGGGAATGGCTCCAAGTAAATCAATGAACAAGCAGTTCAGTCACTAAACCCCAAGGTGTGCAAAGTAATTGACGTTTTTCACACACATTGGTGTTGCTGTCCCACCTACTCTGCTAAATTTGACACTTTTCTAACCCAATGCGACATTAGAACCATTATTCCTAGTACCTAGTTAAATGGCCATAAAACATTTTCCTGGGATCGCTTGTCGTGCAACACAAGCAAGAAACTGGAAAGGCTTCTAAAAGGCCTTTGTGTTTTAATGTAATTAAACCTGGAGAGGAACAAATACACTGACAGGTCTGCTAAGCGTTCGAAAGAGAACAATCAGTATTTGTCTACGCAGAACAACACCTTTAAACCTATCATAAAAAAAAATATTCGCCACTACTGAATTATTTTAAGGCCATGTGAAATGTATAAGCTTTTAGTGGAATTTAGTGAGATTTTAAGATCTTTATTTCTTTTTTTTTAAATAAACATATGATATTCTTTTGAATTGTCCGGTGCCTTCAAGATGTTAAAAGCTAAATTTGGCGCGGTCTTGGTGTTCAGCTTGGTCTCTGCTGCATGCAGGAGAGCATTTTCTGTTCTTATATTTCTATATTGGGATCCTATTTATGAATATTATGACTATCGATCTGGCTTAGTTATTTGTTTTACATAGCGCCGTCGTATTCCGCAATGCTGTACAATGGGTGAACTGGACATAGCAATATAACACAAACAGAGGAGGCGGCGGCATGTATTAGGAATGATTGAAGTGATCTATAGGTGTCCTCGCTTCTATAATGATGCTTCTTATAATGCAGTGTATTTTTAGAGGGCAGTGGCCTACAGGCATTGTGTGCCCGAGTATTTTACTTGCACAGCCTTTTGTAGAGGTGACAAAACCCGCAGAATGTGGTTACACCACGCGTTCTCACTGTACAGAAGTGAAACCCCTGCGTGTTCGTGATACCCGCGCAGCATGCAGTTGTTCCAAGAATCAATGAAGAAGTGGTGAAGAACGGCTTCTTTATTTCTCCTAGTGCTTTCACATGGACGCGATTTATGAAATGTCGCTTGCATGATACAAACATACGACTTTTAACCTAAGAAATGGCACCAACACACTTCTTCCTCAAAACCGTTCTCTTTTCTATATAAGCCTTATTGCTGTGTTTTTAAAGAGGACACTTAGATCCTTTTTCATGATATTAAAGATTACTTGTCAGTGTACTAGATTGGCCAAATAGTTCCGATCTGCAGTCAAGTTCCTCAATATATATACATTTCTAAGAAACTGTTTAACATAGCAAGATTAGCTATTTATTTTAAAATGCCATAGCTGTGTCCAATAGAAGCAAGATGCAAGAATACTTCCTGCTAGTCAGTAGATCAAGTTTTTGTATAAGAGGCAGAAAGAGCGAAACGCACCTAACGTGTATACAACAATTAAAACACAGCATCTCATGTAAACAACAATGCAAACACGGCATCTCATGTAAACAACAATGCAAACACGGCATCTCATGTAAACAACAATGCAAACACGGCATCTCATGTAAACAACAATACAAACACGGCATCTCATGTAAACAACAATACAAACGCGTCATCTCATGTAAAAAGACGCCATTAACAGTACAAAGGGGTAATAAAAAAAACCCTACCACACATGTTACATACAGAGTTTTTATGTGAGCTTGTAAAATGGAAACAATCACTTATTTGGCATGGAAAAGGTCACCCCACTCACACCTCTGGTGGTATGGAACGGGTTAATACTTTCTGTTTTGTGGCTTGCTTTCCGTGTTTTGCTTTAGCCAGTAGGATTACCTTGGAGAGGAAGTCATACATCGTCCGGGGCCCAGTTTCCTTGGTGAGACGATCGTCACCGTCCTTGGAGGACCAGAGACACTTTGTATGTTTCTCTAGATCACTCGTTTGTTTTTACAGGAGAATGATGCAAACCTACAGGTTTCTTTGCTCATCCTGCGGCGTAGAATTGACCAAACAATTAGTTAGGATGAAGGATCTTTCATTTCCATAGATACATTTTTCATTCTAAAGCCTAATGCGTTTGTTCCATTTGCACAGGTCCAGTGATCACCGTCCTCATATGTTTAAAATGGCTTATCAATAAATAAATACTCCTACATCAAAGTGGTTCTGTTACTTTAAGGAGCGGAAGACGTCTACTAGGATGAAGCATGTATTTTCCCAATTACCAGACTGTTAACAAGGATCCCAAACTAGAAGGACTATTTTGCTTAAACTAACTTGAAAGGATGAATTTGAATTTCTATATAAAGTGCTGAAAGTTGCATTACTAGAACTGTTCTATTATTATTATTACTGCATGGTTTTTTTAAAGCATTTTCCCCAATACGCAGGAAAAATTATTTGGCAGATTTCTTCAAATGAGAAATGTGTTACACGGCATCTGCATGTGAGCCGGTGCCAGAAACACGGTGCTCGGTCCATGAAATCTATTTGCCCGTTTAAAACAGCAGACGTTCCGCTTTGTATTAACAGCAGGGTGGCCGTGGACTCTGTGTGTCTAAGTGCCGCCAGGCTATATTAAGCAAATTGGCTGCTTCAGGTATCTCTACAAAACCAATTTATGCGATAGAGAGATGCAGTTCATTTAACAGGGGTCGCTATACATTATGAAAGGACAAACTTGGTGTTTTGCTCTTCAAAAAGGACTGATTCATTGTAAATTGGGAAGTGTTCTAAAAATAAATACATTTAAATACATTTAAAAAAAAAAAATGGGTATAGACGGCGGGCTGAGGACAAAGAAAACACATAAGCATCCAGTCTCATTTAGGTCCTCCCAGTCCTATCCCTGTCTCCACCAGACACAGGAAGTGTACTTAAGTACACGCATTCAATGCGTTTGCCAACCGGGTGGGGTGTATGTTGGTTAGAAGATGAGCGTTATTTTCTGCCTTCTGCTGGCCAGAATGCAAGCAAATAAATGGTATTAGTATTATACATTGTGTGAGCAGGTCCATGGCATACCATTAACCGATTAAGTGCCTGCTTAGGGGGCGCAATGGTGTAAAGGCCCCTTTGAGCATGAAGGAGAAGTAGTAAGTGTGACATTAGCATATCATATCTAATAAAGTATCGTTTTTTTTTGTTTTTTTTTTGTAAACTGAAATTGTGATTGTGTGTATTCCTTAGTTTATACATAGTTATTTTATTGTTACTTGTGGGAAAAATATATAATGTCTTTTATAAAGTTTTATTTTTGGTTACACATTAGCCAGTAAAATGGTGAATGTGTAACACAAAGGCGTTTCCGTTCTAAAGGGGTGTTTTTATTTTTATTATTATTATGAAGTAAATGGTAAGTGCTATCTATCATAGAGTTTCCTAGCCTTTCTCAGTATCTATTGTGGAGAGCACGATTCTTAGCCTTCATGTTTTACATTGAATGTCTCTGACACCGGACGAGTCCCTCTAAAAGCTGTGGAATCTTTATGTATTACAGCAACGAGGCGGAAACTGTTGATTTTGGTTTTCTTTTGTAGACACTGCAGGCCCCTATTTCCTCGATTAGAAAGTGCCCCGGAATAAAAGGAATATTTTTCAAACTACTTAGTAAAAAATATCCCTGGCGCTAGAATAATGTTTTTAGATAGTCTTATTAGTTGTCCCTCAAGGGTTAATTACATGCCTTTCAAATTGGGAGATAAAAAATGCCCCCCCTTGTATTTTCTTTCCCCTTTTTGGTGTCTATCGGTTGGATTTAATGTAATAAATATGAATACCCCTAGCATGCAATTACTAGCTTGAAAAAGGAGAGCAACAAAGGAATTCCAATTTTCTTTGACGTGAAAAGCAGCAGACTGCCATCTTGTGGTCATGTGCTGCAAGTACTACTTTCTACTATTGCTTCTTGCAGTGTTTTGTTTTATCTTTCATTAGTCTTTTGGATAATTTTTTTAATTCTCTTTTCGAAGCAGTTTGCTGTCCGTGACAGCCCAGGTAGCGATGAATGCACACTGCGTCATGATAACTCATAATTAATAACTCATTAAAAACTAGGGGGGAAATTCAGCATTTGAGGAACGTTTCTCTGGAGTGTCCCATTATAGGCAAATCTTACCCTGTTGCATTGAAAAATAAATGCTGCAGATATGAGCGACTTATACTGTACATAGTGAAAGTTATTTTCTTAATCTTGTGTGATCCGATGTATATTATGGGACATATTGTGCGCTTTGTCAATGTTTCTGTTAACCCTAATGGTACCGTTCATACAGGTAGATTAATACTGAACATGGGACCCTTCATAAATTATGTTAATATACATGTTAACTGAATCACTCTTAAGTAATATAACTTTGACAGATTTTTCTAACATCGGTGATCTCCACCCTGTGGATTTTTGTAATGTCCCCATTTTTGCTCAGTGAAATATGTATAAATGACACATTTGTATGGAATATTTTTACAAAATACCCCCATGTGGGACATCACTCATCCTATCCTTAGGTATGGGTTCCCAGTTTGCTCACGGATGTCCTTTTGTCAGTTTGGAAGGACACCGGGTTGTTGGCCTGGTGTGACCTGTTTACTGATGCAGTCACTAATAGGGCCCCAGCATGCCCCCCAGTATTGCTTTACGCAGCGCCATTGTATAAAATGCCAATATATTGGGCCTGTAGTTATCGGCTTTATAAATTGTGCAGATATGACTATTTTTAGTGTAGAAGCTGTGTTCTCCTACTTCACTATTTTGCATTTTCCCAGTAATGAGACTGGTGACTGCAGGACTCTGCTGGAAGCATTGGATTAGTCAATAAACCCAGAGTTTCTATCCCGGCGGGGGGCCTTCCCGTTTGCTTTCTGTATCGAAGACCACCCAGTGATAGCAGCAGGGGGGGTTCATGGAAAAACCCTAAAGGTCTGGAGAACCAATTTCTCTCTTCCCCGATCTCTTGAAATCCCGTGGTTCTTCTCCAAGGTAATGAATCTTCTAATTCTGCTTAACAACTGGCCGATCAGTTGCCTTTTGCTGCAGAGATTGTGTTGAAACTGCTCATCGCGATGGGGTAATATCTGGTGAACGTTGCAAATACTGTCGTAAACGGCACACTTTATGAACAATGGAAATAACTGAATGACTCCAAGACAAGATTGAGTTCTTCCGTCTGACATTTTGCCATTGACGCTTGCCAATCATGTTACCAATACACAGTTGTATGGCGGTAACAAATGTTTATGTTGTCTTGCTACCCTGAGAATGATTGCCACATTTCAGTTAGTTTTATCAAGCAATTGCTTTAGTTTATTCGCCTCCTGAAGCATCCAGACAGACATAGGGGATTATATATCACTTGGCTGTCATGATGCACAGTGGTCCCCATAGCAAACTCTTGCGGTCTAGCTTGGCTGTGTCTTCTTCTTCCAGTAACGGCTGTACTCTTTTCTCTTCGCTCTTTGGTGTGTTCCTGCGTCTGCCGGATGGTGTCCCTTTAGAGCGCGCAGACTGCATGGCTGAGTGAGTGTAATCGCGTTAGAGCTCACTGCTGGATTCTGGATTGCGTAATCCTGCCAGGGTTGCCCGTAGCAACCTCGAAAATGATTTTCTAGGATAGCGAAGTCATCCAGGACGATATCAGGCTGCGATTTGTCTTTTCTCTTTCAGCGAGGAGATGCTGCTTTAATAAAAATAAAACCGGCCTCTGAGTAGCGCCTTTTTATCTTTTATTTCTGGCAGGATAATCGTCTTGATCTCTGAATTTTGCGTGTGGGGAAAAGAGCAGGTGCAATACTTTTAATAGCGGTTGCCGTGAGGAGCCGCCTTTCAGGACCTGAGGCTGTATTTGAATGCTAACTATGCGTTTCATTTGGATCTCCCCTCCGCTCGGCTGTCATATCTCACAAGCCTCTTCAGGTTTTTAATGTCTCTATTCCGCTGAACTCACCCAGGCTTTAGTTTATATAAATTCCACGATTCATCAGGAAAATACATCTGTTATACATTTATTGGTAACAATACTTGGGATTTTATTGCACCCAGAATCACCGGTATCCCTTTTTGTCTCCTTTAGATTGTAAGCTCCTGTAACCAGAGTATCTATAATTTGCTGATTTATTGATTGCACGCACAAAAAAGCACGTAGTAGATCCCTTGAGGCTTTGATTGGCGAGCCAAGGTGAGCCAAATGCCCTAGAAACAAGGGGATCCACGTTGCAAGAGTCCAAGAGCTGGTTCGGCAATCGTCTCTGCTTCCTCTCTTGCAAGCAATCAGTCTTGAGCCAGCGATGCTCCGTGTAGGTCTCACAGTGTAAATAAAGTGATGGAATATAAGTATAGGGCAGAAATCAATTAATTTGCTTGGGATCAAGAAGCCAGCCAAAAAATTTAGGAGCCAGGTTACACCCCTCCCCCAACGATACTAATTAACATACTAACATATGCACAAAAACATTAACATACTTACACATACACACACGCTAACTCTCACAGTAACATGCTTGAGTACCCACAGATACTAACTCTCTCTTTTTTCTCCCTTTACCTTTGTTGGCTCAGGACAGCTCTTTGCTGTCTGTTCCCTCTTCTTGTGTCTGAACACTGGGAAATTACATTAAAAAAACATACCCGGTATATATATATATATAATAATATATATATATATATATATATCTATATCTATACACACACACGCTTAGACTCAGCTGAGCTGGCTTTGGGGACCCTCGCTGGACGCACAGTACAACGTGCACCTCCGAGATAAATTATGCACTAAGGTGCATGTTGTACTTTTGTATAGTTAACCCATAGGTGCCAGGAACTGAAGTGTTGGGGTCTTTTTTGGCCAAACACTGCTGTCAAATTCTGTGCTTGTGTGATGATTGATTGTAATAATTTCTAGCATTTTTAAGAAGAATCAAAAAATCAGTGACCTTACCGGCTGGTCCTTTGGAGATGCCTGTGACATGCAGCCGACTATTTTTTCCCTAGCAAGTTTGTCCTATTTTAATTGTTACGTTGCTGCTGTGTATCCCAATGTATTGAGTCACGCTGATGTGCAATATTTCCAAAGCCAGGAGTCTTGGTTTCTATCCGTCTTTACAGGTCTCAGGAGGGGTATTGCCATTTTGACCTGTGTCTTAGTAACGATTGCGATGTCTCCCCTTGCTGTTCTATTGGAGTTGAAGACTGCCGGTTTCTCTAGAGAAATGTTCGTATTTAACTCCAGAGAAGCTTTTTGACAGTCAGGCCTGTGCAGAGCAGCGTATCTCTGTATAATTTCCCGTCTTCTTGGCTAAATTGTATTATAATCTATTCTTTTAAGGATGTGTGACTGCAGAGTGCATGGATATTTACCGATCACAGCCAGGCCACGTATTGCCACATAATACAAAATGTGTGATTTGATTAATATTGAAATGAAACCTCGACTTCTTCTTGTGGATGTTAAGGGTTACTTTAATGCATATGATAATGGAGGAGCCCATTTAAATGTACATAGTGACCCCTTACAGAATGCCCCTATATGCATTTGCCCTTTTACCTACTCCCCCAGCCATTTGGTATGAAATCTAACATTGAACCTGTTGCCAATGGCATCTTGCAGCTTAGTGAAAGTCCCCGTGGGGGATATAAGTGACATGTCATGATAATATTATTATTGTAAATGATCATCGTGTGATTGTAGTCTGTGCCACGTGTGACAATATTTCTTTCTTTTGACAGGATCTGGAGATTGTGTATTCGTATCTTCATGGAATGGAAGCGCTGTCTAATCTTAGAGAGCACCAGTTAAGGTATGGTACCTTCTACTATTTTAATGTTTCTTTAGTTTGTAGCTCCACTCTGTAATCATTTCTAAATCATCATCACACTCTTCTCGTTGGAACACCATAGTATTCAAATGAGCTTTGTTGATGAGCGCCTTCCCTTTGCTATCATGGGCACTGAAGGGGCAGGTTTAGGTTCATTTCTGTACCCATCTACAAAGGGGAATGCAGCATCGGTCAAGGTACTCGTGCTTCCATTGCCTATGTGTGTAAGCATGCACTCCACCACAGTGCTCCCAACTGGCTGATATAAAGAGGTAACGGCTGAGTAACCTGCCAGCATTTTGTATCTATGGGACTGCGGGGATATGCCTACTTCTTTTTGTTTTCTTTATAGTTATGATTGGTGAAAGAAACTGAGTGCCTTTCAGTTGCTATGTGAGTAAAAAAGAGGACCGCATTTCAATAAGAAACCCAACATCTGCCGGCTGACATCACTCAGCTGGCAGCAGCGGATTCCCCTCTCCATGCCATCGGCACCCTGGCACTGCTAGACTAACCACCTTGTCAAACTAAAACAAGCCACAGCAGGTTGAGTATAATTTAAGAAATAGACCTCTAAAGAAATCATAAAAGTCTGGCAAGACTGTGTGGCTCAGGGTTCTTTTGGGACGCTCCTCCTTTAAGTATTCATTTGCTACTTATTATATAGACATGCGCTTTGCCTTGTATTTCAGCATCATACGTGCACTGGTAGTTATCTGTCCCTCCAAGGTTCGGATTTTAACAGTTATTGCGCTCTTATTTTTTTCTTTTCTCTTACTATTTCTGCAGCTCTCTGCTTTTTAACACCCCCTCTTTAAGAAAATGCTGTAGGCCACCATCTCTGTTATTTTGGTGAATGGAAGCGAAGTGTCGTAGATGTGACAGAGCAGCAAACTCTTGTCAAAAACATCACTTTTTTGATGCAAAGAACATTTTTCTAAGGGGCTAACCTTTTGTTTGCAGCCAAATCTTTTCAGATTTCACCTGGCTCATTGACAGTTCAGAGCGCTCTATCTCCTAAATGTCCATCTTTGCCTGGGCATCCATCAGACAGCACTGACACGAGACAGAATAATTATGCCTTCCATTGGTAGGGTAATCTGGACAAAACCTTTAAATAGTTTCCTTGCGTGCTGCAATACACCATGTTTTTTTTTCTGTCTTGCTTTTGGAATGCAGGATATTTGCCCTTCCCGCCAGTAGTGCCCCACATGGGCTTCCAGAAAGGTCTGTGGCCCATGAATTGTGGGACTATGCTGCCTCCAGATGCCATCTGGTTCAAACCTTGATCTATCTGTTATGGTGGCACCTCCCTCCAGTAGTCTTCCAGACTCTAGAGTGCCATTTTGGGTCTCTCCTGTTGTATGGTAGCCCAGGTCTCACAGGTTGTTAAATTTGATACCATAGCATCATCAATTGTATGTATGGGAAGACAACTGAATTAAATGGTGCTTTTTGTGCGTACCCAAGAGTTTTCTTGATGTGTTTTGCTACTTTTGTGTTTCTCTATAGATAATCTAATTTTTCCCATCAAGCACCTCGACTAAACAGGAGTACAATGTAACACCATCATGTTTCCATGTCATCTTGCTTTTTTTTTTAATGTGAATCCCCTCACCTTCAAGGTTCATCCATGGGACCCCAATTTTTTAAGGTGGCATTTGCACAGGGAGAGTTTTTTTTTTTCCCTTGCATGTTAATGATTAGGCTCAAAATAACGCAAGATATGAAGCGTTTCTCAGCTTTTCTTTTGATGCGTTTTTTTTCTGTAATTAAACTGAAAAGAACAGAAAGCAATTGGGTTGGCTAGGACACCAAATTACATATAATCAGCGAGTGTAATTAAAGGCAGTGTGTGGGTTGCATGAGTCATTTGGCAGGTTCCATTTTATTTTGTTACCTGGCACGGTTTTCAGCTCGTAAGTTTATATTAATTTGATTCCGCTTTCTTTGCTAACATCCTATAATCGTTTTAACACCGAGTCATTTTATGGAGGTTGTGTAATCTCGAACTTGATGCTAGAAGTTCTTCTGATGTTTGTATAGCTGGGGTATGTGCATAGCCAATATGAACCAAAGAGGTGTAGAGACTTGTGGGTAGAGCAAAGAGATCCGTAGAGTAACACTATTTTCACAATAGACAAGGGTGACAAACAAAGTATGAACCAGAGTAAGACCATGGATACATCCGATACCCCACCAAACACTATAAACTAAAATATCGCCAGGTCGTATGCTATACACCAATGGCATGCTGTAGGAAGCACACCAACCACACCTGGTTAGATCTACTTCACAGCCACCCCACAAGATAAACCAATCGTTTACATGTCCAGGAAAGCCCAGGGCTGAATATCTTCCATAACTAAACTAACCATTAAAAAAGAATGATTAGTAGAACACTGACCCCGCGACACCCTATGCCATGCAGTCAACTGAGGCACCCTCAGGGTTCTCACTTCATTGTACAAACGGTATAAACATCAAAGATGTACAATCTAGACTGTGAACGCTTCCTTCTAATGGATAAACCATTGAGGGTATATAGAATTATATGTACAGAAATAAACCACTGTGTAAAATTTATGAACGAAATGTAAATAGCCTTTGCCATGTGGGATTATCAGTATGTATCATGCGTACCTCTCAAGTGGTCCTAAATCTCCCCGTCCCTCTTTCCTTCCCTTATATCCATCCTTTCTACGGTCTCACAATGTTTGGAGTGTATTATCCCAGTGTTCTACAGCCCCAACACCAACAGCACAGGAAAAAGGAGCTGTTTTACCAACTAATTTGATGATCTGTCTGTTACAGATTGATGTGTGAAACTGTCCGATACGAACGACATGAAGCTAATGAAGTCTTGTACTAGTAAGTGTTTCTGTTTTTTCTCCCTTTAATTGACATTCGGATTTTTTTCTTGCATATAATAGGCCGTCAAGCTTTCATGTTGGCGTTGAAATTGCTTGTCAGAATGTTTTTTCGGTGTCCTTTAGTAAGCGCAGGCAGCACATTCTTAGCATGCCTTCTGTAATATACAGTTCTTCTATAGGAGCTGCTTATCTGGGACTACATCTACCCTCTAGTGATGGGCGGTGTATTTCTTTATATAAGGGGGAACATTAAACGCCATATGATATATTAAAGATTTGAATGCACTTGAGTGTTAATATGAAAAGTGCTTCTGTCCCTTAGTAATAGGCCGTATGTTAGAGCTGCCGTCCAATTTGATTTGAAATTGCCTTGCGTCATACCTCTGATAAAGGCGTGATAGTAGCACGCCCGGGTTATAGATGCCTAAAGGTTTGTCTGGCTAATGGTTAGGCCAGCTGTCCCCTCCCCCCATACAGGTTATAGAGGTATAGTCCAGGAAGTGCGTCCCAGCATCCTGTTCCATTATTAGTAATAACAATAGACTGCTTTTCAGAGCTTTGTTCAATTATTATCTGCAACTATTGATTGTTACTTGTAACAAGAAGCAAGATTATGAAATAGTCGTGACCTTTGTCGCTTTATTGTGCAGTTGTCAATATAGAA
>VKOC01006981.1:0-16894 GCA_009364415.1 Spea multiplicata
TAAATCAATATATATGCTGGATATAGATACTGTGTATATATATATATAAAACAATATATATGCTGGATATAGATACTGTGTATATATATATTTGGGTGGAAATAAACTGGAAAAATAGCACGTCTTTGATCGGAATGATTTAGTAAAGTTTTTTCCTTAATTTCCGGAGAGATATTGCGCTATTTGTTTTATCGCGGTCTGGATTGATTTTGAGACGTCTGGGCAGGTTCAGCCCTGGAAGAATACGTTTAGCGTCCGCACCAGGAGAGGAGAAGGATGCGCGCGTCCTGGCGGAATCATTTTTCAAGACGATTCTCCTTCCTTGCCGTTCTCTCCTTTGACACCTTGTACCCACCGCCTGAGAAATCACCTCTAATGCGTCCGATCAGAGGACCTGTAAGCAAGACAAATGCTGATGTATCCCGTATCGCTCAGCCCGACAGCCCGGCTCGCACGGCTCATATACATTTATTTTCCTATCAATCCTATGTGAGTTCCGATTCAAAGAGACTAGATTTGGGTTGGAGCGCGCCATAGATTGTAAGCTCACAAGATCAGAGCCCTCTTCGTCTTCTGTACCAATATGTCTTAATGTTTCAGTCTTAAATATTTTCACAGAGCTACGGCATCTGCTGGCGCTACATAAATAAACCTAATGGAATGCCTAAAGCTAAGTGTCTTAATGATTAGAGTGTAAGCTTCATGGAACAAGTTCCTCTGCTCACTTGCATGCCTCAAACTTGTGATATTAACAGCTGATCAGGAGTTCCTTAAGGAATACTATAATAATGTTTTTGTCAAGATTTTGCTCAAACACCACACTGAGCTGATGCTTTATGGCAATGCTAATGAAGTCCGTTCCTCCATAGACTTTCATTAGCCAGAGAGTCCGATTCGGTGATTAAGACCAAGCCACTCTATTGTTTCCCACTGGCAGTACAATAAGGAGTCGAGGGGTTTGTCTAGTAGATTGAGCTCAGATAACAGAGTCAGAACTGGTTTAAAAAAGACATCACTGCAATATTTTTTAAACCTTATTTTTTAATCTGATACAAGGAATAAAAAATGACGGGACCCCCCTCTTTTAGATTCCACTGGGGGATTTAATCCACCATTAAGGTATAATCAATCTCTTTGTTGTCAGACTTAGGTCAACACACTATGAAGATCACAAAAAGGGCACGTTAAAAATAAACCTTTTTGGGGTCAAAAAATTAGCAGCGCGGAGGGCAGCTCTCCGGCACTCGTGGGGTTTCAGCATCTGCTGCCCCGCGTTCAGAACATCCTGTGCTTTTCTTTACATCTTCCTTAATATTCCGGACGGTGCGGTCGTTTTCTTGCTGCTCAGCAAAAAAAATAAATAAAAAATAAAAAAACAGTAACCTTCTGTCACAAGATTTATAGACTCAGCGTGGAGCAAGTGACATGCGTTTCATCATATTTATTCATCACATGCTCGGATGACATACAATCCTTCCTCGTGACCTTCCGCTTCCAAGGTCAAAGGAAAGGACAATTGATTCGGCTGTTATCCTGGATTTTATCTGCGAGGGAAGAATACAAGACAAAAGGGATTTCGAAATTCTATTTGCTTGTTTATTACAGATCGATGGGAATCTGGATTCAGAAGGAAAGCAACATTCGTGCGATGAAAATCCACCCAAGGTGGTCCAGACGCAAAGATCAAAATGTTGAAGCCAAGGGATAGATTTTGGGTTTGGGTACCATGGGGCCAAAATCAGCCAAGGTTCGATGACCATACACGGGACTCGGAGGCTCTTGGTACCACCGCTGCTTAAATGGCCTCCAGGGCACTGCTTAGATGACTACTTGTGGTGGTGGTGATGGTGGTGGGAGTTCTCCTCAACCTTCTCCATCCCCTCGTGCCAACAATACGAAGCAGGAGTGGAGACGTTTCGTTTACCAAACCTGGAAAGTTCGCCGCTCAGTCTGATGACTATAGGGGATCTCATGGAGCTACAGATGAGGGCAAAATTTAAAGGGATGGGGCAAAATCCTCCTTTTTGGTTGACCATGGTTGACATATCGCTGGTCCCTCCGAATGAGGAAAATGATACAGTCCGCAAGAGAAGTGGGGATAAAAAAAAATCTTCAATCATCTACCACCCAGTAGGGTTCAGGGCTTCAGACCATTCTAGATACCTCCAGTGACCTCACATACCTACCCTGCGGCACAAAGGCTTTGTGGTTAGATTATTCATTTTTAACATGTTTGCGGCAAATTAAAAAAAGAATACTAAATAAATTGTTTTCAGGGTTTTTGTGAAGGGTCCTGGACAGAAAAACCTTAAAAATTATATTATAAAAAATATATAAAATACTGTCATATAAATCGGTATAAGTGACCCCAATCGCCCCCTACACTGCTCGATACAACGATGAAAAGAGCGCTTTTATTACTTATCCAATAATTTTATCATAAATAATAAATGTAAAAAAATCTATTTAAAACAAACATTTAGAAATAAAGCTAAACCACACGCAAAGCACGCGGGAAACCTCGCTAACGCGGAGCATTAAAACCAATTTATTCCATTTATTCCAGCGGCAAAATAAAACAAATAAAAATACCCCCCCCCTCTGACCCCAGTTTTGTAGAAGGGGGGCTACCCCCCCCTTAAGCCCCTAAATTACATCACTGGATACAAGTACTTTTAACAAAAATACTATAGCGATGCTAAAAGCTGTTCTCCATTAAAAATAAATTGCATTAAAATCGTCTTTTTTCACCCAAAATATCAACCCTTTAATATTTTTCCCTCAACTGTTTTTTCAGTTGCTTTAAAATCCAGAACGTCTGCGTATTCACGGTTCTAGATAAATTGCTCCGTTTCCAAAGGGTTCATCACCTAGAACATTCATTTTAAGCCGGTAGATGGCAAATGATCCGGGCGACCCTTTCCGCCCATAAACCGGCCATATTATTTATCTAGAATTAGCAATCGTTGACAAATGGCTTCCAAGCTCCGGTTCTCCTCGGGACGTTGAAGATGCCGTGAATTATACCTTCGCGCCGTCTGGCGACTCTGTATGGGAGGTCTTCTTCTTCTCGTCCCTAATTGCCCAAACATCTGCTCCGGGGCTCTGCTTTCACACTTCTGCAGACGTCGCTCCGGGCGAAACGCGTTGAACGTGTCACTCTGGATACGCGTCGCTGGCGTGTAAAGACTTTGAAGCGTTCCGTTAGCTCCGATTGTCTCACCCGCTGATCTAGAGTTGGAAGATCGACATTATCCGTCTGGTGCCTCCTCGTCTCACTTACCCAGCAAAGTGTGTCTGATTTCAGCCCATAAATATTGTATAACAGTAAAGATTAAGGCTTGCGATGATTAAAGATGATATGGCAAGAAAAATGGATAAAACCAAACAATGGAGTCTTCAGTTGAACTCGATACCTTTTTTGGGGCAACCATAGAAAAAGATGTGGAGTTACGTAAACTTTTGGGACTCCAGAGGTATCTTCTTTAGATGGAATGCAATATGGCGGCTTGGAAATGGAAGCATCTCAAATGGTTTTTGTCAGCACTTCAGGTGTATTAAGAAATAAAAGAGATCTTTCTTCAAGACTCTAAAATCTTACTCTGCGGATAAGTCTGTGTTTGGAATTAAATTTAGTTTATTATTGTATAATTCTGCATTCTGTACCATTTAAAACTGTAATCAATGTATAGGCTCAACGTAGTCAATGTATAGGCTCAATGTACTCAATGTATAGGTTCAATGTACTCAATGTATAGGCCCGATGTATAGGCTCAGGGTATAGGTTCAATGTACTCAATGTATAGGCTGGAGACCTCAATATAGTCATTGTATATGATCAATATACTCAATGTATAGGTTCAGG
Organism: Spea multiplicata; assembly: GCA_009364415.1. Classification (NCBI taxonomy): domain Eukaryota; kingdom Metazoa; phylum Chordata; class Amphibia; order Anura; family Pelobatidae; genus Spea; species Spea multiplicata. Next base: position 3,866 of record VKOC01006981.1, read on the forward strand.
GCCAGACTGGAGACCACTAAATGACCCTTGCACTTTATTTCTAGCAGCTGCAGTAGGGGTAATTAAGCAGCCCTACCGGCCCCCGAGCTTTTGTCTCACGTCCGGGGCATGTTATGCAGTTTCAGAATCCAAACTCTTTTTCATTTTCACTTTTTCCCCCTAAGCAATAATTGACTTCTTCGTCCGCGGTATTTCTTCTCGCGAAAGCATGAGAACCAATCCGGTCCGGTCTTTTATCCACCGCATCAAAGCCCTTGGAACTTTCCTACGGTGTTCAGACGCCCCCCCCCCCCCATCTGCGCCTTATTGCATTTACATTTAATAGGATGTAAGTTAAAGGAGCCACATATGTTCTAATAACCTTTCGCAAACCGCATTTCTGATTTCAAAGGGATCCCCGATCCTTTATCTTCCGGGCCGTGCGCGGAATTAGAATGCGCGTGATTTATTCATCGGGGTTTAAGAGAGGCTTTGATAAAATTATACCTGACAAGTTCCAGTTTTGCTCCGAAAGCCACGGGGAACGAGTCGAAATTCTGATCAAGAGTTATAACAAGCAAATTCACGGCTCGTAAATTGGAGAGATAGAGCGAGGTTAATGCGCCGATTCGGGATCTCGATTTCTTTGGGGTAAAAATGTTTATTTCAATAAATATTTAATTTCTTTGCACAAAATACATTGGTGATAGAAATAAAAATGATTAAAGTGAAAAAGATTATTATTATTTTCTGTAGGTTTTATTTTTTTTTATTTAATCTTAAAACATCCTAAAATGTGTTTTCATCCTAACATTCTAAAGAGCATTGAATGGCCCAAGGTCGTGACTTTTGGGTTTTCTCTCCCCCATGATTGAGAACTTTGGGGCACGAGGAACAGTCTGCTGGAAGCCGCGCTCGATGTTGCCCGGTTTTGGGGCATCAGCTGGAAGAAAGAAAAAAAAAATTGTTGCTTTGTGACATCATTACAAAGCACGTATCATATAGAAGAAAGTGCTGTATAATAATAATAATAATAAAGACTAATAATAATGCAAATAACAATAATAATGATGAGTAATAATAATAATAATAATGCAAATAACAATAATAATGATGACTAATAATAATAATGACTAATAATAATAAATAATAATGAGTAAAGTATTATTAATAATAATGCAAATAACAATCATAATAATAATGAGTAATAATAAAGATAATACAAATAGCAATATTAATAATACAAATAATAATAAAGACTAATAATAATAATAATAATGCAAATAACAATACTAATAAAGACTAATATTAATAATGACTAAAAATAATGATTAATAATAATAATGGCTCCCCTGGACCAAAGGGGAAGGGGGCTATGACTGCTGGCCTATGCAGGAATACTTTGTGTCGCTCTCAATAAAAACAACAAAATAATAATAATGACAATATAATAATAATAAAATAAAAATAACAATAATAATAACAAAGACTAATAATAAAGAATAATAATAATAATAATAATAATAATAATAATTACAAATCTTTATCCGGGATGTCCTTGAGCTCTCGTTCTTAGTCTGAGTCTTCTTTTTGTTATAAGGGGGCCGCGAAGAACTTGTAGGGTCTGGAAAACTCATGAGATCAGGTATTGTGTGTAACGTTACGTTATAGAGGTGTAAGTAGAAGACGTGGCCCCTGGGCGTCGCGTCCCACCGGCCCCTAGTCATCCCTGCCCGCATGGGGATCCTTTATCCCCCCGGCCCTCTTTAAATGCCCCAGACAGAGGTGCAAAGAATCTCTCACTCCACCCAGCGATATCAGACCCCAGCACACAGAAACCCCCCATTCACGGGAAACCTGTGCCCCACCTAGGACCCCCACTAAGTGCAATTATTATAACCAAAGGCCCTAACAGGGCACTGCTGGGGGTACAAACAGACGCCCACATTTCGCCTGCTGCTTTGGAGATCCGCATGCAGTGGCGCAGTATGGTCCGGGCAGATATTTACCAAAGACCAGGTATGGACTCTTGATAGCCGGGAGCCGGATCCGGTTTGTCGTACGCCTGGAAGGAGACAAGTATTTGGGGTGAGACGGGGATTTATTTCGATTGGCAGATTAACTAAACGGTTGTGCTCACCTGTCGAGGGCCGTCCACTCCTCAAGCTAAATAACTTTCGGAGCCACGTGGAATACCTGCCTGGCCACCTGCGGCCCAGAGAGCGTTCTGGGGAATCGAGTTCCTCCTCTAACCTCCATGATCAGAGCAGCGCCCGGAGTTCCAGAATCTATCTGTGGCTGGGGTATTATGTCACGTTCACACTTTATGACATCACAGGCTCTCTCCGCATGCTGAAATACATGCGCTGTATACACATACCGATTAAATAAAAAGTTCTACTTATGGCTACCAACCGGCGCCTAAAGTGTGCCAATAATTAGACTGAGATATACTCAGTGCATGGAGTAATTTCTTTAGATCATTTAGTGTACTCAGTGCTGTGCAGCTGCCAACCCTTCCACCCTGGCAGATGTGACATCATCACAGAGCTTCCTGACATCACAAACTCTCCCTAACCCCAGAGAGTCAGAGGCTCTCTTAGCCCCACCCTCCTCGCACCCTGATTGGTCAGCTTTTGCCCGGCTTTGCACCCACCACGTAACAAAGAGGTGCATGGATATGATGGGATATTGTGGTCTGGCTCAACACAGACTTAGACCAGCTTAGATGCAATAAATGTTTCTGGAAGATTGTATTAAAAATCTCTCAGATAATTAATTAAAATTAAATTTAATTCCCAAATATAAAAAGCAATTAATTAATTAATTTATGAAAAAAATGATTATTTTTAACACGCATGCTGTTTACTAAAATTCCGTATTCAACGCCACGAACATCACTTTCATCTGCTTCCCTCGGCAGCCTCTGGCTGGGGGGGGGCGTCTTTTGAAGTCTCTTCTGATCTCTGTTTGGGAACAGATATTTTCAGATAAAAGATTTAAAATTAAACAAAAAAAAAGTCAAAAACATCTGCAAATTCCATAAATTGTAGTTAATTTAAATTTTAATTTAGTCGATTTTTTTTAAGCCGGAAAATTTTTTTTTTTCTAGAAATCCAAGCGCTCGGCAGCCTCTTGCTGGGAAAATGTCTTTTTTTTTTTTTAAAAAAAATGTCTTTTCTGACTCTGTTTGGGGAATAGATATTTTTTGATAAACTATTTAAAATTAAAAACAACCCATCCCCCCTCCCTCAAAAAAATCTACAAATTCCATGATTGGATTAATTCAATTTAATTGTCATTTTATTAGATTTTTTTTAAGACAAAAAAACCCTATTTTTTATTACATTTATTTATTTATTTTTAAAAAAACTTCAAAACCACAGACCGCGTCGCTGCCGTCCTTAGAAGATCTGCCCTTAAAAATCTTACAAGACTTGCTGGCACTTTTTCCTCCTCTGAAGCAGGACATGCGCGCCTCCGGGGACGTGGTGATGTAAGGGGAATCTTCTTTGTGAAACATTGTAACGCACGCTTGTTTAATCATTCGCTCTTTCATGCGCCGCCGCGCTCTTCTTGGACTTTGATGAGCGGGGAGTCAGTCGTAAGGAGCTCCGTAACCAACGGGGAGTTTATTGAGGAGTGACGTGGAGGGGGGGGCAGCGCTCGCTTAACTGAGCAACATCATTAAAGTTGATGTTTTAGCATCTACCACTTCTGCTGGGAGGCTGTTCCATGCATCTACCCCCCTATAAGCCACAGGTATGACAAGCAGGGTAGTGGGGCCCCAGTTTTTTTGGATATAAGTATTTTTCCTTTATAAGGATCATCTGAATGTCATTATGAGAAAGGGAATTGTGGTCAGAGGCGGCAGACACTCGGCAGTTACTCTCGCATTTTGCGTTAACTTTGGGCGATGAATCAGTCGGATAATTAGAGGATGCGCTTCCAGGGGACGATAAATCTCCCCCCCCCGGGACAGGTGAGAGAATTGATGGCCAATCATTTAGAAAACTCTATTAGCGCGTTCGCCCTATTAGTACCCGAGAGGACGGAGAGAGTGTGCGTGCGCGAGCCGGACCATAAACCCAACTGGCTTCATTACAGTTTATTCAATAAAATCTCCTGCATTCATTCACTTCCCTGGAGTTTTTGCCCCAGTCTCAGGGTCTCGGGGCAGATTCTCCGGGTCACGCAGTCTGGAGCCGACTCCTTCCTACCCCCCCCCGCTGGGATCAAATATAAGACTCCTAATTAGTACTTTGGCTCCCTCTATGTTATGGTGAATATCCCTGCTTGAATGCAGGTGACTTTAAATAATGACAAATCAAAGATTTCCGCGAGGGCCGGTATTAGAGCCGTTTTGGGTGACACGTTTGGGGGGCCGCTGCATAGAATGTTAGGACGGGCCATTAAAGGGTTAATTGTTTCAAGAGTCTCAGGGGCAGCTCATTTAGAAAGCTCCCAGGTATGGTCATTATGTGTGCCGACACCAGGCTCGGACTGGCCATGAGCGGGCCGCCGGCTAGGAGCAACACACACATGCGTATACACACACAGGCACACTCACACACACCCACACATACATACACACTGACCACACACTGACACACACACACACACACACCCACACACACATACACACTGACACAACACACCCACACACACACACACCCACAGCACACGCCACACACCCACACACACACTGACCCACCCACACACAACCCACACACACACACAGCCCACACACACACTGACACAACACCACCGCACACACACACATACACACTGACACAACACACCCACACACACAGCCACAACTCATCCAACACCCACACATACATACACACTGACCACACACTGACACACACACACACATCACACACACACAACACCACACACACATTTACACACTGGACACACACACCCACACACACACACACGCCACACCCACACCAACACTACACACACACCCGCACACACACACACACACACACACACACACACATACACACACACACACACACACACCCACACTCACACTCACACACACACACATACACACTGACACACACACCCACACACACACACTACACACTGACACACACACCCACACCACACACACACTGACACACACACCCGCCCCCACACACACACATACACACTGGACACACACACACACACCCACACTCACACACCCACACACACACACTGACACACACACCCACACATGCGCACACACACGCAGTGTGCAGCCACCGGCTGAATATACCCGGCCACGTGCTACATGAGCATTCTGGGCAAGTTCACATGTATACATGCCAAGTGTCCCTGTTCAATTTGGCCAGTCCCTCTTTGGACCTTTTCCTAATGCCACTTTTTTTTCCGCAGGAGCTCAGAACGCTTGCTGTTATAATAGTCTTTTTCGGGGTTCACACCGCGCACAGCACCCACTTCCATTATTCCTACAAAGTCTTCAATTTTCCTTTTTTTAACGCTCACAAATATGAACCCTTTTTTCACTGAGATTCGAATTGCTTCTCTCCCTGCCAGGAACTGCATTCTGCGCTCTGAAAAATCCGATACTTTGTTCCAAGCTGTTATTTATTCATTTCTTTAAATGTTACTAATCCTGGGACTTTCCCCTCAATGACTCACCGCAGCCACCTACACCCCTTCTGCGATCCGCCGCAAAGCCTTCTCGCTGACTTCGTACGATGGCGGCGGCCACCTGTCTCGCCCTCCCAGTCTGGAGATTAAGACATACATTTATATATTTAATATATTTATATATATATAATTTCATGCTTAATATGTGGAAATGAAAATTGGATTTCGAAAGTCAGGACTTCAGGAAACCCGTTTAAAATCCGAGAAAATTAAAATCTATATCCGGCTGAATTCTTCAGCGTATTAAATAATGGATCGTTCTCTCCAGACCGTTCCGTCAAAAAAAAGCCTTAAAAGCTAGAATTTAACTATTCGCAGCGGGCAAAGTAACCATAGACAGCAAATTTAAGGTTCATTTTCCATACATCCCAACAGTCCCTGTTTTCATGGGACAGTCCTGATTTTCTGCTTTTGCTGGGGAGGTCCTCTGATACCCCCCGACTATGAAACCACTAGCCACACTAGAGGGGTCGATTTGGTTAAGCGGGAGGACTTACGGTTCCTCTGCGGTCCAAGGTTCCACACCTCTGATTGGCCGGTAGAAGCAGCCAATCAGTGGGCAGGAAAGTGTTCCCATTGAAATAAATAGGAGCTTTTTCCACGCATTCGATAGGGGGGTCTCATTAGATTCCCAAACTACCCAGGAACCCCCAACAAGCCAGACCTGGAGCTGAATCTATCATGTGGCAGAAGAAGGGGAAAATGTATATAGGGGGCAATTGTACATTCGGCAGAATCCCCTATGCCTGCATTCAGCTCAGCTCCTATATACATTAAAAAGCAAGTCATAGACGGAGTGTCCCTTTAACAGGACAGAGCTCTATTTGGAATGAATATATTTAAGGATTGGGTCCTTTCCCTCTTTTTGAAGGAGCTCCAGTTGTGCGCCTTTCATTCCTGCGCGGCTTTCGGAAGGTGAGGATACATTTATCTCCACCGAGCCATAGGGATTATCTAATTAAATTGTGCACATCCAGTTGCCATGGCGCCTGTCAATGCATAGATCTATCTTCCGGGATAAAATATAGGTCAGGTTCTCACGTTCCCAACAAGAGAGTTTTCCAGCACATCCCCCCCCCCCGGATTAGGCTCCATCGCTCTGATTTCTTCTAGAGTTCCGTGAATATTTTTTTCTACTTTAAATCAAAAACAAGTTTGGTAATTTAGTCGTTTATTGAAATCTGGAAACAACAAAAAGGTCAATTAAAGGTTTTCTACGGCCCTTATAGCGGAATGTTTGCGATGCAACAAGACCTTTCTTCATGCTGTTATCTAATAGAACTCATGTGGACAACTCAGAAGATGTTGGAGGTCCTTCTGCCATCAGGGATCTAGGTGACCCTTCTTTCCATTGAACTTTTCTCATTCCCACTGACACCTGATGGAGGAGGAGAGACGATGAGAACCTTGTCTTAGATTGTAAGCTCCTTAGGGCACCTCTGGTCCAAAACCTAAAGCAAGAACCCGATCTGTTAAGTATGGGAGGCTTCATCAGAGGATTGAAGACATCTCCGGTATCATCTGACTATATATAGTAGACAAAAATCCACTAACAGGATAGAATGATTAATTTAACGAGCGACGCAAGAAGCAGGACGGTCCGTAGAGAACTCAAAGGACCATTTGGTCCATCAAGTTCCTGCTCTATCAATGAATCATTTTTGGTTTGCGATGTGGCCTTGGGTTCCCGATTAGAGCTAGAGGAATATTGAGGTTCCGTGATCTAGGCTGTCATTGAATTCCCTCGGTTTGGGGGTTTATGATTCCGACTTTAAGCCTTTTCAATGATAACTTATTTCAAAGGCTGATACAAACTCAACTCATCCTGGTGATCTTCTGGGAAATACTCCGGACAAGCATTAGGAAATATCATTTTAATAATATTCCCGGTGACTGCGTTGTATTTATCTTCCAGGATGCCCTATGCCTAAGCCAGGGCAGTTCCACCAGAAGGCCCCTCGTCGTAGCTGTCCTTCCTGCTGAGCGCCGGAGTATGATGTCATATCCCAGTGCTCAGCCTGTTTTAATGGCACATGGCTGCCGTTGACCAATGGTTCCACAGGAAGCCTCCTTGGCCAATAGACTACTCCCCGGCTAATCAAGATTGAAATCGGGACCGCGGGATTGTGAGATCGCCGAGCGGGTCAGAGGTAGAGCGCGGAGGGAATGGCGGGATAGAGTGCAAAGTGGGACAGTTGGGAGGCATACAATAAAGATATTGAGGGTCCTGCTCAAAAGAGCTTACAATCTAGAAGATCTGTTCGGGGGGATCTGATCGGGATGTCCCCAAATCCCGCGCTCTCTCCGTATTCATCACACGCGGAGACGTGGGGTTTATTGCAACCGTCTCACGGCGCCAGCAGAAAACAAACAAAGAGAGATTTCTATTTTTATCGACATCATCTGTTAACAGGAAAAGGACCGACCTGCATGTTTGGACTACACAGGAGATTAAGTCATTAAAAAATGAACATTCTGTTGCCATGGATTCCGTGGCCTGCTGACTCGTGGGTTCACGGAGTTCTCGACGGGGAAAAGATAGCTTCTGATGTTCGGATCACAAGAACTGTATGATCACACGTTCCAGAGCTGCGTGTCACCAACCGCGCCGGCTTTTATGTTATTTTTTAATTTTTTTTTTCTCAATGAATGCCGGGTTGAAAATAAAAATGTACCTTTTTTTTTAAAAAAAAAAAATCAGCTTTACGTTTTTATGAAATATTAAATATTCTTTATCATAAAATATTCTATGATTATATCAAATATTCAGGGAACGCTTAAATGTCACGTGAAACGAACGCGGGCTCTGATAGGTTGTTGCCGCGGGAACAATAAAATAGTCTTAAAGCTTCTGCGTCTTTTTTTTTTTTAGTTAATTAAATATTCAGAAGAAAAAATAAAATGGTAAATCAGTTTGGGGGTCACTGAGCTGTTTTCATGGAAAACAAGGAAATTTCTGGCTGTAACAATAATTACAAAAAGGGTTTTCTAACCATCAATTAATTAGGGATGATGTCGGCGATCGTTGGCTTGGAACGGTTGGCTGTTGGAGATGTTTTATCGCAGACAGACAAGGCCCGACGCGCCATCGTTCCTTTACCCGGCAGCGAAGCTGAAAATTGCGACAGATGTCAGGTCTTGGGCGTCCCGCTCTCCTCCCGCCTCTTGTAATCTTTAGCGTTTACACCGCGGCGGGCGGAACGCGGCTCCCTCGGAATAAAAATAATAAAAAAAAAATGATTTCCTCCCCGAGCCGCGTACTCTCCGGATTACCAACCCTTCAAACGGAAGATTAGGGATTCTGATAAAGCTCCGAGACGATCAGGGATAATAACGACACGACAACGCGACAACACGGCAACGCGACAACACGACAACACGGCAACGCGACAACACGGCAACACGACAACACAGCAACACGACAACACGACAATTCTCAATCCAGAACAATCAGTCTGATGGCCAAGAACGGGACCTACAAGCAGCCATTTTATTTATCCATTCTCCTAAATAATAATGAACGCTTATATCATTGCGCTATTGTAATTATGGTGCTTTTCAGATGGGACAGCTTAATGTTGGTTGAGAAAGACTGAATTTGGTCAACATAGAATCTGCAGGCAGATCGGCCCATTCCGGCCCCCGTCTAGTCGCCCGTTTCTCCTGCTGTAACGACTCAAACCTTAATCAGTCGTTGGTCTCGTCTTAGATTCAGGAGCCGTATGTCTATCCCACGCATGTTTAATACCCTCACTGTATTAGCCTCTACCACTTCTGCTGGGAGGCTGTTCCACCTATCCACCACCCTCTCAGTAAAGTAAAACTTCTTTATACCACATCTACAAAACAGAAACACATTAGAAATAATTGGACTTTGAAGGGTTAATATTCTTGGTGATGGACTCTTTAGTGCTGATAAGATTCTACAGGAACCAGGACCAGAACAGAGGCTGCCCAGCTGCTGCGTAGAATGCGTGCGGAGAACAGTTAAATGGTTAATAATTTGAAAGGTTCCACATCTTGTCTCATTCAGATATTTCCCAGCTTTGAACATCTGGGATTATTTACTCCCACAGCTGTTCCCCGTACATCGGAAACGCGATCATCAGCATTTTCACAAAACAGAAACACTAATAGAGCGTATTTTACACCATTTAGTTTATAAAGCCCTTTCCGGCTGTTTCTATACACAGTATCGGGGCTTTTAGGGCTGTAGGACCCTGCGATCCCCTCATACCCAGCAAACATTCTGACCTCCTAGAAAAGAGGGGCATCCGGGGAAGCGAGAGGGACTGCCCAGACTAAACAGGGACACTTGGGAGGTATGCGGATGATTGTTTGGCTCACCCATGTGTGAGGGGGCAGCGATCAGAGGTATTTAGGAGGAAGGGAAGGAAAGTGGGTGATGTGGAATATAAAATGGGGTGGGATAAATTTAAATAAAGGATTGAGGGTGGGAGTTAGTGTAACGAAGACAAGAATGTAAGGACTTTCTCCTATACTTCCCCGTCCACCTAGACCTAGCAACAAGTCCTGTTAAACCTTGGATGCAAAGCTGACCTCCTACCTAAGGATCCATGAAGTCTTAATCTGACTCTGTTGTGACCCGTCGGTCTCCAGACTCGCCTCCTGCCCCGGGCAGAATTACAGTTAATGGCCGATCCAGGTGGCACGTAAGTCCCAGTGTGGCCCCCGAGCGTCACGGAGGCAGGTGCGCCCTGGCTCGGGTTTTTATATAATACATTCTGCCAGTCACTTGTGCGGCTCGCTCATTAAAGCTCGCGTGCGAGCATATGTTTGGTTGGTACTCAGGGGAGAGAGCTGCCACTTCATTAATAAGCAATTCGACTTGTTTTCCTCTTGGTTGTTTTTGCTTCATTTTTATTTAATTTTTTACCAAGAGAAATGAGTCTGAAGTAGATTTTGTACAAGGAATGAGACAAGCGGGTTGGTAGAAGAGGCAGGGGATAGCGTGTCCCACTAGATGATCTCCTTTCAATGCCAATGCGAAGTTCCACATATGGCCACTGGGGGCAGCAATTTCTGTTACTGGATGGCGGTGGCAGTGGCGGTGAAATATACCATAAAAGGGGTTTTTAACGCACAAGCTGAGCAAAACGAACCGCAATTCGAAGGGTGAGTATGAGATTTGGGCAAAAAGGGCAGGATTGGATGTAGGAACTTGGAAATGTTAGGTTCTTAGGAGTAGGGGGCGGGGGCGACATGCCCATCATGACAAAATAAGGTGCATAGCCGATCTGAAACCTGAAGAATAACAAGTGAAATGAATCATTACACAATGAAAATCTTTAATTTCCTTCTTTTTTCCTTCTTTTTAATTTTCCCGCAATAGCGCAGTCCCACCCAGCATGACCCGTCTTGTAAAACAAACCCATCATCAAATGCAATTATATGAACCGCTCAGATGTATGAGCCCCTGCGTCTGCAGCTATCGAGGGTCCGGAAATGTAACATTTCCAAAATGTTAATTACAAAGCTGTTTTCTGATGTTTTTTTTTTTTTTTTTTTTTATTATTTAGCATTCTCTATGCCCAGGTTAGCAACAAAGGCGCAGGGTAATTAGCCACAGACAATTCCTTCTCTGTCGGGATAACAAAGTAACGGAGCTGCTATATAGGTCATCGACCGGAACAATGCGGACTTTAACAAAGAGCTCCGAGAGCTATTGTGGAGCCAAACAATGACAAAAGTACGCTATTTTATAATTACCGCCGCCTCGTTTTGCAGGGGTAATTTATATCGCGCTCCAAACCGGGATCCACTCTCCTGACAATTATCGCAAAAAAATAAATACATTTAAAAAAAAAAATCATTTATATCAGACATTTTTTTTTTTTTACAAGGAGAGAAAAATAGTACAAGAAAGAATTTTAACAATAAATGCTTTAATTTATTGATAAAAAAAAAATACGTGAAACAATTGAAAATCAAAAACATAGAGATATGGGACATGGTGTCTTCGGTTGTCTCCAGAACCTGTAGAGCACCCTCCCTGTCGACTGGCCTGGTGGTATGGTCCATAATTGATGGTAGACCAAGCAATGGGTAAACAATGCTGGTATGGGGGGCTTTCTTCATGGCCTTATCATTTAAAGGGTTAACTTTTTTTTTTTCCTTAAAGAAAATCTCCGAATGAGAGCCTTTTTTTTTTTTGTTTCCGACCGTTGGTTTTTTTTTTTCGATGCAGCAATTTCAGCTTCGGCTTGAAAGGAAATCTCCCAAGGGATTTACCGGCTAATGCTATTTTTAGATAGCCATAGGAAACGGTGTCCTATGGATACCACTTTCACGGTGACATTTTGCATATGACCTTTACGTTTCTGGATGAAGGTGACTCTCGAGTCATGGAAAAAAAAAAATTAAACACCGGAAAACATTTTAAAATTGTAAAAAAATAATAATAATTATTATTTTTTTTTACATATTATTATTATTATTTAATAATAATCAATAAAATAAAGAGAGAGTACAGTTCAATCATTTTTATATTAACTTTCACACTATAAAATTATATATATAATTTATTTGTGTTTTTATGATCGACCGGTTCGATACTGTTCTCATTACGTACTAATGCCTCTATCCGACTAATTTGTTTTTAAATCAAAATACGTGGGGACTTTGAAAACAATTTTGACACAAGTATGTCGATGGAAGAAACAAAGCCCCCCCCCTTATTTACCTTCATTTTCTCTCCTTAAGCTGGACCTCTGTTCGGCTTCTTTGGGAGTTAAATCGTCTACTCGCGGTGGAGACTTAATAAAAAGTTGGAATGTAAAAAATAATAATATAATAAAATTTGTGAAATATAAAAAAAAGAAATAATAATAATAATAAAAGTTTGAATATAAAAAAAATAAATAATATAATAATAAAGTTGGAATATAAAAATAAGTCTCAATGCGTACTTCATTCAAGGCGATCTACATACAAAAGACAATCGCTGCGTTACCAAAGTCAGACAAGATGTTTTGACCAATGAGATCTTCACCAGGACCTAAAGCAAAGAACAGGACTGGATGGAGACCCAATATGGTGGAAACGTTGGCTCCAAATCTAGTCAAGTAACAATGACTGCTGTTGGCTAGCATGATTCTAACTGGACCCCACCGACAAGACCCCTAAATGGCCAAAATTAAATTAATGAAATGATTTTGGATTATTATTAGTTTTCTGAGGACCTGGAGATATTCCTCATTGGCGATCAGTTTTGAGGAGGACTAACAACTTCAACTAGTAGACAAACAAATTTTCAAAGTCTTGATCACATGGTTCCTCATACTGAGAAGAAATTATGTTTATGACGCAGTTCTTCGCCCATTTTACAATTCTGTAGAATATGATGGAACTATATTAATT